>MU006335.1:0-260513 GCA_010093695.1 Plenodomus tracheiphilus IPT5
GTAGCTTGCGGAAACCAATCCGCTATTGTCCCCTCTAGGTACGGTACGGTACGGTTATTTGGGTTGTTCACGTGCGCGGTTCTTGTGTCAGAGGGGGGGGGGGGGGGGGGGGGGGGGGGGGGGGGGGGGGGCTGCGCATGTGCTTGTGTCGTTTTGTGGCCGAGCTGGTGTGTTGTGCTTACAGTATGTACATGTATTTTGATCGGTGTGGAAAGTTGGGGTTGTGAGTTGTTTGGTGGTGGGGGGGTTGGTCGCGTGATGATGATGGTGATGCACATCCATGTACAATTGTACAACTCTTTTTTATACCCACTCTACCGGTACAATGTGCACAATTTACCCAATAGTATATATAGTGTAGGCAGCAGTCAGAAGTTGGTAATAATCGGTGTACTGTGATCCTTCCTTACGTTTCTGCACAAATCCCGTATTCAACTCCGAAAGTCGTGTAAGGCTTACGTGAGCATAAGTTTAGTTTTTGAATATCTTTTTCCATTGGTGGTGGTGGTTCTTGCTGATAGACTTATCCTGGGTACCGATCTATGCCGCAAGACACTCAATGCTGACATATGGTATGTCGCATCGGCCGACTTTGACTACGCACAACCTCTCCTCTCTCTCTACAACACAGCACCGACTCCGCCCAAATCCCAGAGATGACGTCTATGCAAAGACGTAGCAAGGGATACCGTACTATTCAACTCTCGTTAGCCAAATGCTCCCACACTCGCCACGCATAACCCAAAGAGCAAGGTGAAGAAAGGTAAAGGTGGAATGAATACATACGTTCGTCGGCGCATTAAACTTCAAATTCTTATCCAAGCCCGAAATCGCCTCAATCTCCGCTTGTTCCAACTCAAACCCCCCGACATCCAAATTCTGCAACAACCTCCCTTGCGAGTTACTCTTCGGAATAACACTAATACCGCGCTGTGTCGACCACCTCAACAACACCTGCGCAGACGTCTTGCCATGCTTCTTCGCAATGCTCGTGATGACCGGGTGGTCGAAGAGCAGCGGCGTATCCGCCGCAATCTTCATATCGCACTCGATAAACGACTGCGGTCCGAAACTCGAGTACGCCGTGACCTTGATCCCATGCTCTTCTGCGAGTTTGAGGAGATATGGTTGCACGTAGTAGGGATGATGTTCAATCTGCAACGTCGCCGGCTTAACCTTTGCATACGTGAAGAGATCCAGCAGTAAAGCGCCGCTGTAATTCGACACGCCGATACTCCGCGCCAACCCTTTGGCTTTCAAATCTTCAAACGCCTTCCACGTACTCTCCAGACTCGCATTGCTGTGCTCAATCTTTGTCCCCGCGGCGTCGGAGAACCAGCCCGGTGGGTAGCGGACGGCGGGATCGACGTACTTGAGCGCAACGGGGAAGTGGATGAGGTAGAGGTCGAAGTAGTCGATTCCCCAGTCTGAAAGCTGTTTGCGGGTTATGGGTTCGACGCGGTCGTAGTCATGGAAGGTTTGCCAGAGCTTGGAGACGATGAAGAGGTCGCTGCGTTTTACGAGGCCTTCTTTGATGGCGCGGGCGACGCCTTGGCCAGCTTCGACTTCGTTGCCGTAGTCTGTCCAGGGGTTGGGTGGTTAGTAAGTGCATGTGGGCTCTTCATCTTGGTTTGGTTAGGGTAGAGATGGGGGGTTGGTCTGATTGTGGATAGACGGTTTGGGAAGGCGTGGCGTGGAGTACCGGCACGTTCGGGTATGGGGTGTATGCAGGGTTGGGTAAACCACCGGTAAATCGGGTTGGTGGGCCGTCTTTGATGGGATTTTGCGGGGGCGAGTTTGTAGGACAGATGTACTCTATCCTCAGCAGGAAGCTTTGACATGCCACCCTAAACCCAATCTCGTAGAGTCTTGCGGCTGTCCTCATGTTCTTCGTGGAAAATAGTACGGGTGTATAAGAGAGCGTCTACATACCACAAGCCCCGTCAAACAATCTGTATCCAGTCTTGATGGCATTGTAGACGGTATCCGCACAAGTCGCATTGTCGACTTTCCACAGTCCAAAGCCAACCTGGGGCATCTTGTTGCCATCATTCAGCGTCACATACGGGGTATTGATCGAAGTAGCCATGGTAGCGAATCCGTGTCGAGTAGCCGAGTATTGTTTTCGAAGAAGGGGAATAGTAGGCGCAGTAACTCTACTTGTACTTGCAGTCGTATTCACGAATCTCAAAAACGGACGAGAGGAAGAGCAGCAATTGAACCGCCCAACAGAAAAGGAAACACGCGCAGTATTAATACTCGCGCCGCAATAATGCCCAGAAAACATGACCCGCGGTGCAGTGCGCGTGTGTGGGTATGGTAGAGAATGTATGGATGGCTACCTTGGCTATTAGTTTCTCCACCAAATTAACCTGTGACCACAGATCATCCAGACGGAAACGAACATGTCGACTACTTAACCACACCAAACGGTTGTTAGAGGCTGGATTATGGTACACGACCCTGCGTCTTCATCCGGGCGGCTGGGATCATGGCTCGAGGAGAGTTGATTGGTGAAGCGGTTTATGCCTCTATGGGCTATGGATCCGCTGTTGTATTTACCCTTGTTACGCCGCAGCCGTTGGGACCCTGGTTTGATGGTGCGGTGCCATGCTGCTCGTGGGAGGTACGTCTTTCTTTAGCTCAGCCATCTAAGCATTCAGTGACTTTGGCCTCCGTCTCCCACACTAAGAAAACGGCAATGACCATGTCAAAGTTAAACCAAAACGGAAAAAATCTGTGACCATCACCGTCACCAAAACTCAACCCTAAATGCAGGAAAAGAGAAACACACGCGCAAAACCGACCTTACGATAGTGGGGTGCCCAAAAAACTTGCCCCGCCAAAAACTCAGAGTACTCTACCGCAACCCGCAACGGATAAAATGCGCAACAGGCACCGGATAATCTTACGCACTATCTATGCCCTTTGACATCGGATCAACTCCGGTACATCTCGACGATGGGAGCGCGTGGGGTATCCTCGTATAAGTGACTGAGTATGTAAGAAAACGTAGCGGCAGGTTGCGAAGGTTGGGAAGAGACGCGAAAGTGACTGGTTGCAATGCTTGAGTGACACCTGGCTGTAGAGTTGGGCTCGATGTAGTAATCATCACCTAGCACACGCCAGCCCTAGAGTACAACATCATTTCACCCGAGGAATGAATCGTCACAGGCGGGCCTTGATAAGCAAATTGAACGTCTTTTATTGGAATCGCACGCTTAGCCGTAGCTTACTAGCACGCTGAACCCATTCCATCAAGCAGAGCCTCAAGCTCCACAGAAGCGCCAGATGCACCAATCATGAGATTCCTACTTGGAAACAAACCCAGTCATACACAAAGGCGCCCTATCGCTTTGACAAGGACGTTTCAATATCGTAGTCACTAAGTCACCTAACTCCTCCCAAACCCTCGACGACCCGTAGTTCATGTCCTGGAACTCGCCATCTCACCATATCGCCCTCGTTCCTGCGTGGTGTCGTAAGCTTGCAACACACGCGCTTGCGATTCATCCGTTTGTGAAAAGGCATATCCGCGCTGCTTGCGCATACGCTGTACTTGCCGCACTTTGCGGATTGCTTTTTGGAATTGTTCCATACTGTTTGGCCATGATCAGTTCATCGTCACATACACAAGGGGCGGTAGGAAGTAAGGGGAAGACATACCGAGGTCGATAATCCTGGATGTTGTATTTCTGAATCTCCTGGACGTGGTGGTAGCTTTGTGGAAAGTACATTCGTTTGGCGTACTTCCAAGCAAAGTCACGTATCAGGCAGAGCGGTGGAAGTACCACGATCATGGCCCAGAAGCGTGGATCAGGGAAGAGGCGCTCGATCACGCCGATGTATTCGTTGGAGATGTTGACTTTGGGCGCAACGATGGCGTAGATTGGCATAAGTATGAACCAGAGTAGGAATGAACCGGGAATGGCCAGCACCGTATATTTGGTCCAGATGTTGGTAATGAGTGAGGCCTTCAGGAGGACAGTGGCAAGGTTGGCAGTGTAAGACGCGGTTCCCCATACCCAATGGCCAGCATTTCGTCCATCCCATTGCGGCCAATCCCAAAGAATGAACGCCTGTGAGCCAAAGTAAAGGATCAGTGAGTGATAGAAACCATTGCCAACCCAGGACCAGAATGAGTGCATCCTGAAAAACACACCAGACTGGCTGAGCCGGTAGAGTTGAGGGTAGCGATCCAGAAGACGTGCGCTCACGAACTGATCAAAGATACCAATGACGAAAGGCGGCGCGGCGGTAAAGAATACGTTATAGAAGGTGAGCGTCCAGGATTCGT
Organism: Plenodomus tracheiphilus IPT5; assembly: GCA_010093695.1. NCBI lineage: Eukaryota > Fungi > Ascomycota > Dothideomycetes > Pleosporales > Leptosphaeriaceae > Plenodomus > Plenodomus tracheiphilus. The sequence goes on from MU006335.1 coordinate 4,298, forward strand.
AGATAATCTGACCAGAAAAGCCGTTTTGGAACGAATACCAAAACTGTGTCATGAACATAGCAATGTTCTTGTAAAAGGAATACAATATCACCTTGCTGACACGCTGATAACTCCACGCACCGTGAACAAGAAGGAGCTTCCGCAGGTAGCGGAATTGACCAATTGCTATATCAGCGCTTCGAGCTGCCTGTAGACCTTCGACACCGCTGATACCGACTCCAACATGCGCAGCTTGAATCATGGAAACGTCGTTTGCTCCATCCCCAATGGCAAGCAAGATAGCCTTGAGATGACGCTTAACGAGCTTGACAACAAGGGCCTTCTGTAGTGGAGATACTCGGCAACAGATAACGGCTTTGCACTTGACTGCGAGGTCCAAGAACTCCTTCTCTAGATCACGTTCAAGGGCGTACGTGAGCGATTTCCCGTCGATGACTAGCGCAAGGACATCCATTTCAGCGCCACCCATATTTTGACTATTGACTGCTTGCATCTTCTTGCGAATGTTGTCTCTCGTGTCTTCCTTATTCTCTTCGTTGATGATGAGCAGACTCATGTCTTCACTGATCAACTTGCAGCTCATGCCGATGTTGATGGCAGTTTCTTGTCGATCTCCGGTCAGAACCCACACCTTGATGCCAGCTGATTGTAGTGTTGCGATAGTATCTGGCACGCCGTCTTGTAACTTGTCTTCGATAGCAGTGGCACCAAGCAGCGTCAAATCGTGCTCAATAAGCTCAGCTGCCTTGTCAAGCTCTTCCGCACGATTGCCGCTAACAGTTGTCTGCGCAGTATTGTAGACGGTCCACCACTCGCGGAATTCGTCTTCTGAGATTTCGCGCATTGCAAGACAGAGGGTTCGAAGGCCTTCGGAGGCGTACTCTTCGAGATGAGTCAGGGTAGTTTCGACATGCGGGTTTTCTTTTCCCAGCCGCTCGAGGATCACAGTATCTGCACCTTTGCAGTAACAAACAATTTTGCCTTCTGGCGTCCGGAAGATGGTAGACATTCTCTTTCGTGTGGAATTGAATTCGCACACTGCCAAGAGTTCGTATTCTAGTTGGCGACCATCGACCTGAATAATGACAGCACGAGGCTTTCTCGCAACGAACTTGTAACCAAGTGTCACAGCACCCTCGACCAGAGCTCCCTCATCTGGAGATGCAGCCTGATATTTGATTTCGTCCTTCTCGCCACCTCTCTCAGGAATAACTGTATGACAGGTTGATAGAAGTGTGAGGAATTGGTCGATGATGTACCTGTTGTGATGTGTTTGACGATTTTGCTCGAGCTGTTTGAAGTCGTGGATGCCAACCTCGATACCATCTTCTACGGTGGCCCTCCTGTCTTCGGGGACTTCGTCGGCATATTGGATACCGGCGATTGAGGACTGCTTGAACTCCATCATATTGCAGGTCAAAGTACCCGTCTTATCTGAGAAGATGTACTCAATTTGGCCGAGTTCCTCCACCAGGGACGAAGTCCGACATTTAGCAGGGGTATCCGTTGGCTCGTAGTAGATATCTAGATCCGAATCGATCAGACTGCCGGTATAGTACTTGACAATTTCAATGGTGACGAAAAGCGAAATTGGGACCAGATTAGAATACAGGACCCAATATGTCAGCAAGTCGCGGAAGAACTGTTTTGCGCCGTTGAAATTTTCGAGCTTGAGATAATCGAGATGCTCTCTTTGCGTCGATTGGATAATAACATCGCCGATAGAGCTGATGATGCTGAGAATGATAAGAATGACAACCAGCATGAGAATCTGCTTGTTGACAAGTCTCTCTACAGCGGTTGTCTTGATTGGGGTAGCAGTTGCATTCCTCATGAGCTTTGTTTCGTGGCCAGTAAAGACGACGACGCCATGAATCCATGGGGTATTGCGAAGCGTTGCACCACGGAGTAGAAGTTGATCTGGTGCGAGGGGTAACTCCTTCTCTCCACCACCGGCCGCGACTGTCAATGTGGCCTCGTAGGTGTACAAGCTGCTGTTGGGCTGCTCTGAGCGAAGTTTACCCCCCAATCTTGCCAACTCGGCGGGACTGACAAAATCTGCAGTCTCAGGGATGGCCTGCTTGATCTTCAAGTTCGTCTCTCCGTCCAAGTTGGCTGTCTCGATATAGCACAAACCCTCGGGTTCAGAAGATGCAAGTAGTACGAGATCAGCTGGGAATGGCGATTCAGACTGGACCCGCACTATATCTCCAACGGCTACGTTGATCCACTTCGTGTCTGCAAAGGTTGAACCCTTCAGGACTTGGGCTTTCGAATTGTTCAATTCCGAGTCTGACTGTTTTCGTCGATAGTCTTCGATGTACTCCTTGACCGCAGAAACCAAGAGAACAATGGCAAGGGGGACGATCGTAGTGTACCGTGATGTAGGCGAGATACCAGGGATCTGTTGCAGAACCGCTGTAAACAAGAAGAACAAGTTGGCGTACTTGGAAAACTGTTCGTACAAGAACTTGGGCAGGAAAGTGACGACATTGTACTTTGAGGTCGAGATATGGTTGTCAACATATTTGTTTTGGGCATTAGCCGGTGGATTGTTCAGGTGTATTATGCGAGGTCCTAAGGTGGATGGATCCGGAGCTCCGCGCCCAAAGCCGAACTTGAAAGTGCCAGAACCGCGCTTCTTCTTGGTTGACTGGCCATCATCATATGCGCTCGGGGCGGGCTGGTGCTGCTGTGCGGCGTGCTCGGTGAGTGGTAGATCCATCTCCGAGTATTGCGACCCCCGCCCGAACATGTTCTTCACCCGGCCTGTCAGGCCACCTCCAAGACTCAAAATGCTATTCCTGTTGTGTGCCTTGCTGGATGATCTGCGCTCCACGCCGGGTGAGCTCTGCTCATACGCTCCACCTGCCGCATAGTAGCCCTGCATCGAGTGGTCGTCATCGGCGGGGATGTCTGCGTCCGAGTACCGCTGGTAGTTGTTCAGGTCCGACGTCTGCGAGTATGTCCGGTTTCCCGTCTGTAGATATGGCGACTGTCCCCCTGGGGCGCCAGGCCCTCCTGGCAAGCCCGCCGTGGTCGGCCTGCCTCCGCCAACAAAGTCATCGTACGACACCGAGGGCCGGCCTTGTGGTGCGAGGTCGTCTTCGTCGTGTGCATGCGGGCGGGCGCCTGTGTGATGTGTGGGCTGGTGGTCGTCCAGGTCGATCAGATTGTCATTGTGAGACGTCCCACCCGGCGGCCGACCGGCCATGGTGTCCCTCGCTCCACGCAGCGCCGCTGCTCCTGCTCTTCATACAATGCCCGCGGTGCTGCCGTCCCTATACCTCCCGAATTCTCCCTGTACACCGTGCGGGAGGATGTCTTGGTGTGGGTTGCGCTGCGGGTGGAAGCGGACGTGGTGCGGAGGTGCGTCAGCCTGCGCCCAGGAACAGCCACAAGCTCTCTGTAACTTTCGAGGGGTCCACGTTGCAGAATGGAAGATACGGGCTGCAAGTATCGTGATCGCGTCAGGGGCCGTAAGTAGTGATCGTTAATGCGCCTCGTCGGAGCGAACAGTGGGTAGCTGGCGGTTTGCGTCGAATGTGGAGTGAGTGCCTGACTGCTGGACGTTGAACGTTGCGCGACTGCACGGACGCCAATCGTGAGGCAGTGCGCCTACCTACCCTGGCCATCGTGCAGCCTTGGACGGAGCGTGGAGCAACCACGCCCAGCTGTGCGCATCTGCATACCCACCGAACATGCCCACTATTCATTTCCTAGAGGCGTAACGCTACAAGCATATCACATTGCACGCCTGCGTATTGGTGCCTCTGCTTACGCGGCACCAGGCTTGGCCCAGCCCGGACATCCCAGCCATTGAACGCTCGCAAGACAGCCTCGTGTAGAGGAGAGACACCTCCAATGTCAACACTACAAATGTTATATTGCTCAACAGCAGCCAAGTCACCGCCTCCTATGGGCTGATTTTCCGTTGTTTTCGATCGTCCTGGTAACACCCCTCCATCAACTACAACATTACTGGCCCTGTTCATCCTCCTCGCAAGCGACAACGTATTCTCGATGTCCTGTCTGGCTCCTCCCATCTCGTTACTGATCGTCTGCTTTGTTCTTTGCTCATTTCGTCTCGTCCACGAAGAATAAAGTTCCGTCGTACCGTATCATCCTCAGACAGATGCACGCTTAGCTGTCTCTTTGCGCTCATCCAGGTCATCACTGATTCCAGGACAAAGCATCAGTCTTCAGCTATCGGTGTCGGGCGAGAAGCAGCACAAGGGCCACTGTCGACCTATCGTGCTTTCGCTTATTGTACTGCGGTAAAAAAAATGTATCTATGTTGTTTGCTGGAGTCTCAATGTCTGTCATATCAGCACAGGCCTATTCCGGACAATCTGATTGACCGACAGGCTGCGACCTTTTCTTGGCCGCTGCATGCCATTAGTAGAAGCACCAAGCGAAGGTAGTCAATTGTCTGGCCACGGAAACGACCAACTACTTCTTTTTGACGATCTTGCAGGCTGGCGAATTTCGGGGTTTGTAGTTCGCAGACTCTACTACCTCCGTTGGTAGCTGTGGAGCTCCCGTCGATATGATTTATGTGTTGCGCTCTAAACTGGAAAACTGACATGTTGGCGCTAGGTAAACGGGACAATAAGACGCAAATTGATAAACAGTGAATCTCGATACGCCGTGTATCATATACGGAGTACCTGCAATATACCACACTTTACGCTCCTAAGTATCCAGCTGATATGGGTACTGCTCCGTGACCCAGTTGTCACAGCGAGGTATTGTCGTGCTGGAATACGAGTGCATTCTGCACAATTGTTATTACGTGAACTAAAGGACAGCCGACGAGTAGACTATCTTCCCTTCCAGACTAACACCATCGCAGTAGTTCTCGATTGCAGCACGATCGTCCCAGTGTACATAGTACGCAGGCATCGGTGGCCTTACGAACACCGTGTGCACATCACGCCTCCAGCACTTAGTCCGTGGAGCATTGAAATTGAACCGTCGGACGGAAGTATAGCACACTGCCCATCTTTTTGACGCACCATCTTGCGAGTTTGTAACTTCTTAATCCGCCAGTGTTACTCTGCACACGTCATTCACTCTCACCGTGAAGCACGTAGAATTCAAGAGTAGGCGGTACAGTTCCAAGTGTGTTCAAATGCACTAGTTGCCGCCGGAGCGTTAGCCAATGACTGCGATGAAGTTTCATCATGCATCGTAGGAGTTCGCCCGTCTTCCGTTCCGACACGGGGGATTGCATCGGACCGCGTAGAACAAGCCTTCGCAACGAGGAAGCAGGCGCTACGTCACAATCGAGCTAACCACTTCTGGCAGTCCATCGTACTCTCCAGGAAGTGTTCAAGAGCACAACTTGACCACGTTCATTCGACTTTCTGTAGACAATAGCAATCAACAACACCTTTGATACAAGTACAACCACTCTTACAAATACACAACCCATCAATGGCGCCCAAAATCCTCAGCATCGTTGCAGTCAGCGACTACACCATATCGACCTGGCTCCTCCTAGGCGCTTCCATACAAACCCTCCTCGTAGCGACCCTACCAAAAACCATCTCCCTCCTTCCACCCATCCTCTTCTTAACCTACCGGATGCTCTATAGCTACCTCGTTGCAACCGGCCGCCTCCAAAACCCATTAATAAAGGATGTCATTTACGGCCGCCAAACCTGGCAAATCCCCACCACGGAAGAAACCCCTTCCTCAGACCCTTCCAACAGCTCCGGCTCCTCAATCGTAGTCCTCGTCCTCGCAGCAAGCTGGTCCCACCCCAACGGCAGTTTCTCCCCCGGCAGCAAAGAAATGGGTGAATCCTTCATGGACATGTGGGCCCACGCCGCCGCCCACCGCGACACCTATGGCTTCCTCGGTAACACGCCTGGTCTAGGTAGTATCGACTTTGGCTCCCGGCCCGACGAGCAAGGGAAAACCGTCGTGTTTCTGAGTTACTGGAAGACACTAGAAGGCCTGCATAAATTTGCGCATTCGAAGACGCATATGAAGGGGCAAATGTGGTGGGAAAGTGGTGCTGCGGAGAAGTTTTCGCATATTGGCATTATGCATGAGACCTATGAGGTTCCTGCGGGGAATTGGGAGAATGTGTTTCATAATTTTAGGCCGTTTGGTATTGGTAAGTTTGTATGCGAAGGCTTCTTTGAAGTGCTTTGTTAACGGTTTGCAGCGAATGCGAAGTACCCTGTGTCCGGCGCGACGGAGACTGATAGCGAAGGCAATGAGAAGGAGACTTTGGAGTGGGTTAGTGGGCTGAGGGAGGCGAAGAGGAAGGATTGGAAGACGATGTTGGGGCGCATGGGGAGGAAGACTGGGGCTCGTGGGCCTATGATGCAATAAAATGACGAAGTACTTTGCGCTGAAGGTCTTGAATGATACGGCAAATTTGGAAGAGTCGCATTCACGAATAGTAGAGACAGGGGTATGAGGCATTGCACAGGTATATGGCATTCGCATTCTCAGTTTTTAGCGATATATTAGGTATACATAATCAATAATAAGACAACTCACATCATTCACGTACGAGGACTAGCTCCAACTGGAAATCCTCTCAGTCACGGCACCACACCACGCAGTGACGAACGTTGACATGGATATCTCAAACACTCCTCTCCTTCCCCCTTACTACCCGATCTAATCACCATGGGTAGTACCCTAAGTATCCCCAATCCTTCCTCACTATATAGATGGCACTGTCATCGATGTAGGTGCCCCCTTAATGCCCAACACTACAACACCACCACGAGTTATGTATACTCATGTCAAAACAGGTCAGAAAACCTGCACTAACGAACAATCTGGGAACATCTGTTCAGACTGTGGGCATAGGAAGTGCTGGAGGAAATGTCGGACGATGGAGGTGATACGGCCGGATGAGTTGTGGTTTGGTGGAAGGACGGGTGAGGATGGTGGGGAGGATGGGAAGTTGAGGAAGAGGAGGTGAGGGTGGTGGTTGACGAGGTGGTGGCGGGATGTGCTTCGGGCGGAAGACGTAAGTTCTTTTTTTGTACAGAATGCTGAAACGTAGGGTTATAGACTTTATGTAAGGAATCTTATTGGCTAGACGAAGGGCTTTAACAACGACCCGTGCGAGGAACCTCAATGCATCGTCTCTCAAAGGACACAGGTAATCGTGGAAAATGGTCGAAACCCTCCGCATGACGACTTGATATCCCCCTCATATACCTAGGTATGGTAGTGAGTGAGCAGATGTTTGTCGACGGTTGCTATTGAGAATCCTGCTAATTGACTCAGAGTAACAACACTAACGTTCGCTAACGTTATGTAGCCTCTCGTACACTCGAGATATCCGGATAAACGTCAGCTACTTGCACGCAACCTAGAGTCTGCTTAAGATACTCTATGTTGGAACGAAGCTTTCCTTAAGCTGCACAGCTAGCTTACAGTAGATTAAGAGTTCTACAGGTAGTTTGTAGTAACGCTTAACAACACCTACATAGGTGTGGTAGTCCAGTAAACTAAGGAGGCATTATTGCTGCCTGGAGTTTCCGGATTTCAATTCATGAGTGTACGAGAGCTACCTATGGTAGCGTGTACTCTGAGGGCAATCGCAGGATTTAGGTACCTGGCTTCGGACTGATGTTATTCACTCGCTGTGTCCCCCATTGCACTATCGCATACAGATAGTCTCAAAATGTTCCCGTGGGTCTGCTACCTAGATGTGACGCACCGCTAGACGATGTGAGCGTGTGACCATGCAACTAGTGATAGAGGATGGCCTCATGGCGCCTTCGACCGAAAAAGTGTTGTCGCTCACCTGTACTTTTTTTGACAAGCGCCACATGCATTTTACGATGAAGAAAGGATGCCGGACCATCGTGGATGGAAGGATGAAAATGGGACCAATGTTGTTTCAAGGTTTGATCGGCGGCAGGGTGCGGCATCCTTCTGTTGCACCCAATATCATTCCAGAACTTCTGTCGGCGAGCACGCGAACATCTTACTCATCCCCATTGTACCGAGAAGTTTTGATCTCACTACTCACAGGTTAAGGTTGATTGATTGAGTATTTGAAAATGATGATTTCAATACTACTTGGTTGAGCAGTAAACAGCCACCACACATGTAACGGGTACATGGAGTCTCCGCAATTCATCGAGATTGCGCAGCAAATTCTCCGTCGCCAAGTCTCGTGTTAACCCTAACCAAGAGCCGCTACATGACATTTAAAACGAGGCTTGAGAAAACACATGGAATGCACATGGCACGAGCAAGGAAATCCCATACACGCAATCAAAATGGCGAGGGGGAGGAAGGCTGGTTAAGTGTATCTTATATAACAGCCTAGTCAAGGAACTATGCACACTGCGAAAGACAACCGTCTCCTTCATTCACATTCTTTTTTTTTGTCGCGAGGCTTTGAGTGCCTTTCTTTCATTACGGTGGTGCAGCGCATCCCTGACATTCTTTGTAGATTACATCTTTCTCTTTCGCTTTCGCATTCAGAATGAAGTACGCCTTCGCTCTTTCCGCGCTCGTCGCTTCGACCTTTGCTGGCGCGATCCCAGGCGATGTACACAAGCACATCCAGCGCCGTGCTGCTGATCCCCAACCCATCTGCTCTTTTGAGGATCATTCCTTCAACGACAGTAACGCATGGGATGCTATCACCCCTACCACTTCCAAACGCGATCTTGCAAAGACGACCTGGTCTCCTCCGTCCAACCTCGTTACACCCCTGAAGCAGGTTTGGGACCACCAGATAGCAACGTATTCTGACCCCCTCGGCTTCAAGAACTACGGCTACGACCAAGTCATCGCCGGCAAGGGCAAGATCAACTACTGCGTGCGCTGGGAGGGCAACAAGAAAGTCACTGCCGCACAGCGTGCTCAAGTTGAGACTGCAATTCGCAAGCAGTTCGCCAAATGGATTGCCATTCTCCGGAACTTTGAAGGCTGGTCATACAAGACTGTCGATGTGAATGTTGTCGGGTAGGCAGTCAATGATAAATCGATCCTACAAGGAGATGTCAGCAAGATCGACGTATACACGGACAAGGACGAGGCTGGCATTCCGCAGTGCGCCGAGTCTTGTGGCCGCTTCTTCAACCAAAACGGCGATTACAGCCGCTGCGCAAAGGGCGCTGCTCGCCACTACGGTAAGTCATCTGCCTAGGTGTCATTAATACCTGAAGCTAATTTCGCTGCGTAGATCAATCACTATGGCTCACTCCAGGATTCAATGGCGGCGCAGGTGGCGACTGGGGCCAGCGTGTTGCTCAAGAGTACTTCATGGAGAACATCAGCGAAGATAACATCCACATTGTGCTTCATGAGCTTGGCCACACTTTTGCTCTCGATGATTTCTATGACTGGACTCCTACTGGCGTGACCAACTTTGTGATGCTGGCTGGCTCGGCTATGGAGATCACAGAATTTGATGCTTGGATGGCGAGGGACTGGTGGAGGAATCTGAAGGCCCATCGTGGCTGGTAGGAGGGTCTTGATCGGTCTGATAATTGGGCAACAATCGATACAAGGTGGCTGAGGTGATGAGTTGATTTTCTTGTATATAACTTCACCTTCTTTCTCGTTAGTATATAAATATTTGGATTCGCAATGAGCTTCGTTGGAAATCATAGTGGAGTATACAAAGTGCAGTGTTGCCTTCGATAGCACTAGCATGCGCGTAGACACAAAGACTCGAGACTCGACTGTGACATGAGCCAAGACGATGAAATTGCGTGGACTTATCACACTGCCTCGAGGCTGTGGACCTCGACGAGTGGTCAAACGAACAGGGGCAGTCGTGGGAGTAAGATCACGTGCAAGCTAGCCACACCTGGCCCGGGGGGATAAGCGAAGATTGGAACAGCTTGCCGCGGCGGTGCGCTAGTCGGCGTCCCCAGCTCCTGACTTCTGGCCTCTAGAACAAGACGTCGAGAACCCCAACGAACAAGTCCCGCCAACAACACGACACGCATCCCCCTTCGTCTACCACTACACCCGTCTCCGCTCTCTGGTTATCTGTTCACTTCTCACAATGGTAAGTGCACTCTCTCGCTGCATTGGGTCGCAGGGCAATGGACGGCTGCATTACACGCGATGCATTGGAGTCAAACAGAGAGGGCAGCCAGTGTTGCGACCGCACGAACAAGTCCAGCGGCTTGGTGAAGGCTCTGGAGCTCTCACGCTGAAGTTCACGGCTTGGTCTTCTTCGCTGGTTTCTGCATAGCCAATGGATCTCGGTCGCATCAACGCTACATCACGCTTTGCTACAATAGACCTTGTTCTCTTGCCAGGCTCTCATACAGACGCTGATACATGACCTCTAGTCTGCACCACGCGCCACTTCCCCGGCCAACGCGGCCTCTTCAGGCTCGACGACTGCGCGCCCGGCGTCCCCCAAGCCCCCGGGCGGCCCAGCCACTGTGATGAGGAGGAAGGCTGCCGCTGATCGCGCGGAGAAGACTGCAAACCAGCGACCAAGCAGCACAAGGGCTGCAGGTGCCGGCGGTAGCTCAAGCACGATGCTGAGTGAGTTTCCCCGAGGTTGAGGATACGCCATGATCTATGCCTATGAGATGAAGTGTTCGGCATTGGAGGAGGCGACAATTGACATGCTAGACGTGTCTATGGAATACTGAGGGAATATTAGACTAATCAATTGGCATAGGGCTCTACACTGATGAGTCCCCTGGTCTCAAGGTCGACCCAGTCGTGGTCATGACCCTTTCAGTAGTCTTCATCTTCAGCGTTGTCGCTCTGCACGGTAAGCAGTTCTAGCTCATCAAACATTCACCACGCTCATCATTTCTCCAGTTATCGCCAAGGTCATGCGCCGATTCTCCGCATAAACATGCACATATCGATTCCCCAACTCTACCTTCACTTGCCCCAGAGCTTTCTGCGGCTATGGGCGATATTCTTGCGTGCGATACCTTCTTGCAGAAATCTCCCGATCTTATACCTCGTTATCTCACTCTGGACCAGCATTCGCAACGGAATCACTAGAAAGGGAAAAAGTCGCGTATTTGCTCAACTCTGATTTCTTTTTGGTTGTGGCCTGCGGATAGGAAGGTTATGGGCCCTTTGGTCGGGCGGTGCACGTATCCTGCGTGCTGTACTATATACGTCTACATGGCATTGAGGAGTTTAACGAGTGCAATAATGTGGTCACATATGAGCTAGCCTCTTTGCGGTGTGGTGACTGGACGAACTTTCCAGGCGATGTTTTTTCACTGCTCAACTAGCACCCTTGCCTTGCCATGACTAGTATCCCAGTACTTCAGAACCATAACGCAGGAGTTAATAACCGTATATGTACATACCCCACAATGCCGATTTCAAGACAATATGTAACACGATCCTCAATACCGACCTGCAGCAAAAAAAATCCAAACCCTATACTATGACCCTCACTATTACGCGTAGGATTGACTGCCCCTCCCCCAAGACGAGATCACACCATCTCAAGTATAGTGTTTTGGTACACGTCGTGTCATGTCCTGTCCTGTCGTGCTGTGCATAACTTTTCAGGAGTTTGCTCACGAAGCGAAGGGGGGAGAGGTAAAACACATAGTCGACTATCTTTATTTCTACAATGGGTTTAAATACGATTCATGCGTGCAGTTGATGTACATGCAGTACCTACATGATTGGGTATGGTAAACCCGCCCGCTCGCAGGGCCTTGCAAAATTGGTAGTACAGTATGGTTAGGTACATACAGTAGTTCAGTCAGACAGACTCACGACTCACGATGCACGACTCAGAGTCATCATGCGTTCTTGTTAAAAGGGGATCTGCAAACGGTCAAGCGAGTCGTGTCGCAAGGGGGTGTGGTTCTTTTGTCAAAGGATCGCTAAGGCGAGTCGAGTCGAGTCGAGGCGAAGCGAGTTCAAGTGTTGAATAGGTATGGTATGGTATGGTGCTTCCGATGCCTTCCGTTGATCTGCAGGGTGCGAACTGGAGGGTTCTTTTTTTTTCACTTTGCGAGGAGAATGCTTATCGGATCTGCGAGGATGGCATATGGAGGGGTTGTGGACTTTGTGCTTGACTCTTGGGGGTGTGAGGCTACTAGATGCAGGGAGTTCAAGGTAAGGATTTGCAGGTGCATGAGCATGATTGTGAGGGTGAGGGTGAGTGGGAAAGATATGGTAATGGTATATTGGTGTCGGTATTATAGGACCGAGGTTTTGTCGCCTTTTTGATTGTCGATTCTTGGCTCTTTGACTTTTACTTCTTGCTACGATTAGAGGATGGCGATGGGATGGTGATTACTTGCGCATGAGTTGTGATGGGTAAGCGGATGCAAGGTTTTACTGCATATACTCGCACTATACTTACAAGATAGGTACAGTATAGTATTCATATCTCATTCTGATGATAGAAAATGTGCATACTCTGTCAGGTATACCTATCCATCCTATAACAGAAAACAATATACAACATTCCAATCCTTTACAGTCTACATCCCCCCTCACCACCGCTCGAATCACCAACCCAAACTCACGCGTTCCCACTTCAACTCCACACACACACACAAACCCAGAGTGTCCTTGACTTGCCATAACGCAGACACATATACCCCATCGCTTCGACGGCTAATCTACATATATAGCCATCTTATCTCCCACTATATCCCATTTCTCCACACCAAAACGTGCGCCGGATCGACAACCCCCTTCGGTTGCGGTATATGAAACGATAGCACCGTTTGTAGAACACCTGTGCCTGCAGATCGGGTTACGATAAGTCACCTTACTCGTGCCTCTGGGCTCACGAGAAAGGTCTAACGGGATTGAGTTGATTATATAGAATGATGGGTATAATATTTTGTCAGTGATTTTTGGCTGACTCGATTGGGTCTGTGGTGTGGTGATATTGATGTTAGTTTGACTTTGAATCGAGGATCGTTTGTCTGATTCCTAAACAGCGAAAGGAGATATTCACTCGTTGCTCGGTGGAACTTGAACGATTGGGGTTACACTGTTGTAACCACATACTATCCGCACAACCACTAAAGCAGCGGAAAGTTAAAAATTGAAACTGTTAGAAGTATTACATACTTTAGTTTTGATCCACAAACCATGACTTATCTAGATAGTGTTATCTAAGAACCCCAATCTACACCAAAAATACTATATTTCATATAATCATCTCAATATACTGCATATTGCAAGTTTTCCCAACCTGTGGTGTGTCGTGTGACAAAAAAAAAGCCAGCCGTGTACATATGGTACAAACAGGCAGCCAAGGGTATAAAATATGATCAAGAAAAAAGACAAGAAAAAAGGGCCTGATGAGACCAGACCAGTACTGTAACGCTCCAGCGCATGTAACAAACTATACCAAAACCACACGTAACAATGACCCTGCAACTAGGCAACCCGACTCGCCCGATCAACCTCGACCTTAAAATCCATCCGCTTATTAACAACCATACGCTCCTGCCGACTCCTTAACAACTCTTTATCCCGATTGATACTCGAACTCCGATCACCGGCCCAAACCTCCGCCTCATGGCGGCGAAAATGATCAGTAGGGCGAAAATCCTCGTCCGCAGTGAACATAATAGGGGCCTGGGATGTAGGAGAAGCCTGTGCTGGTTCTGAAATAGTCGATGTCGAAGGGTGTGAAACATGCGAAGTAGGATGATTATTCGTCATGCCGATTGGTTGCGCAGAGTCTGGAAGCATAGTATTGCTGTCTCGTCTTGAGGGCAGTGTTTCCATAAGATAGCTTTGCGAGCGCCATGATGCGCGGGGTCGGAGGGCGGCGGAGTCCATGGTTGAACTTGCGGGTTGGGTGGAGGGTTGGGAACCGAGGCCGTAGGCAGAGCGTTTGTAGTTGCTGGTTGTATATTCTTTGTTGAAGGGGCGGAGAAAAGGGCCCATGCCTGTTATTGTCGAGGACATGATGGCATAGCCCATTTGCCATTGCGTGGCGACTACGTACTCGTAGGTGGAGCTTGAGGTGGTGAGGCGGTGCCAGAGGTAGAGGCGTATGCCTGCTATTCCTACAACGGGGAGTCGGGCGGAGAAGGCGAAGATGACGAGGAGTTTGGCACGGGTGGGCATTTGGAGACCCCAGACTAGTTGAATGGCGATTCCGAAGATGAAGATTTCGGTGACGATGTCGAGGGCGCCGATGGCTTGCCATTTGGGCCACTTGTTTGGTAGTGAGCTTTGTTTGTTAGTGTTGGGATGGGGTGACTGACTCTATTTGTGCAGGTGACGTCTTTTTCGAATGCTTGGAGGGGATTGCATGGTGTTGCGATGAGGACGGTGGATAGCAATGCCCATATGCTTGATGCTACGATTACTCCCCTGGATGCAAGTCCATGTCCCCCTCTAGAGGAAAGACGCAGGTACAAAAACAGTACAGATAGTTTCGATGCATAGAGCACGTAGATGTAGAGTAGTTGCGAGACGAAACCTTCCTGTATGATCGTCAGAAGGGCGCCTGACATTGTGGCGGTTGTATGCATCCTGCAGTCTGACACGCATGGGACCTGGAGTCCTGGACAGTGGCGCTGCACCCTGTGCGGATCCCGTCGGCAAGAATCCTATAGAACACGGTACGTACCTTTCCCAGCTGTTGGAGTTGGGATTGTGACAAGTCTTGCAGTGTGGCTCCCAGGCCAAGGTTGACAAGGTGAAATATGACAGCGGATTGGGTCGTGTTGAGGAACTATTGCGCAACCTTCAGTCAGTGCACGAAAGCAAGACACACCATGGGTACTCACAGTTGCAACTGCCAGAGCCCAATCGTCCGCTCGCCATTCTCTAGTCTGCCAGCGCAACCAGAGGCGGATGATAAAGCACGTCCAGACGTATGCGAGCACGATTGCACCCGTCACGATGAGAAGTCCACGCTTGTCATCAGGAGTGATGAAGAAGGGCGGGGGATTGGTCGCCGCCATGGGAAAAGAGGTTCAGGATTGCAGAGGGGACAATACGACAGCGACAGAGCCATGGAAGAGACGGGAGACGTGGAAAGTCACACGAGAGCAATACGGCAGCCTCTAATGATCGCAGGTACTCTCTGATGAGTGACGGCGATGGATACACAGGGGCCCCATGGTGGACCAGCGCTCCCGTGGCAGATGGCGTTGCTTGGACGGAGGCCCAAGTGCGAACAGTAGTGATTTGATGGAGGCATGTGCGAGGGGCTAGCAACGCCTGCGTCTAATATCTGGCTCGGTTAGGCTGGAGTCGCATGGAGCCGCATAGAGGGCGCCACTTTGGGGTCGCATTGGCAAGGAGCTTTTGGGTGGAGCGCCAGCCGTGCGGTGTGGTACGACGACGAGGCCTCGGGATGTCGTATCCATTACCTTTTGCAATGTCAGAAGTTACCGCCCCCATGGAATGGCTGGCCGTGGTGGCGCGGGGCGAGTGCCGTCGTCACCCGCTGGGAGGGCCGTCCACCTGGGCACCCTGGATGAAGCAGCGCACGTGACGTCGGCGCCCGGCTCCGCCAGGGCACAAATGGTGGAAAAACCTTTGCTCTGCGCGCACAACTTCGCCAATCGTCCCATGGCCCCCCGGCACGCAGCGCTCGCCCATCTCGACGGCAGGTGGTGAGGAATTCGACGGCTGCGACTCATTTGCATGCGGCGTCTGGACCGCGTCGGCGCTTCTCCTGAACGGCCCACAGGCTCCCTGCCCGCTGCGACACAATCAAGGTGAAAGCGAGCACCCGCGTCCGGCCAGGGTCCATCCGCTCGAGGCCCCAGAAAGAGGCAGCGGCCCGCATGGCGCCCACGCTAGGCCGCCAGCCCCGATATGCTCCTGGCCAACGACCTCTGCACCGCGCCCGCCACCCTTTCCCGCGCACAGCTGGTGGCCGTGCCAGCGACGGGGCATGCCTGTCGCAGCGCGCCCTTGGCCGTCCGGCCCACGATGGTGCCAGATGGTGCCGGGGCAGAGTCCTCTATGCTGCCGCTAGGGGCGCAGGGCCATCGGCATGTCATTTTTCAACTTGGATCCTACCGCGCAGACGCAGAAGTTTCCTGCTTCGATTCGATCTTCCATCCTTTCCCTCGGTAACACACGTGGCGCGCCCTTGCATATACTGTCCAGTACTTGCTGTGCTTTGCGTTGTTTTTTCTTGCGTTCCCGAGTGAGCCACCAGTTGCGCAACACCACGCAACACCACACACTACCACTCCCACCACCCACCCGGAGCCATGGACAAGACGACGCAGATGGACTCCTTGTCGCCCGTCGGCAACTCGAGCTTTGCCGACGACGACGGCGAGGAGTACCATGATTCTCTCAAGGGCTACACCAGGGCCGACCGTGCCGACATGTCGCGTATGGGTAAACAGCAGGAGCTCAGAAGAAATTACCGGCCCTTGTCTGCACTGGCCTTTACCGTCATTCTCCAGGGCTGCTGGGAAGTCCTCTTAACGTGAGTAATCTTGTGACATACCCTTCACGTGATCCACTGACCACGCCTGCAGTGCGACTTACCAAGGTCTCGTCGATGGCGGTCCTGCTGGCCTCATCTGGAGCTTCGTCTGGACATGGTTTGGCTTCAGCACCGTCATGCTCTCGCTGGCAGAGATGTCCAGCATGGCACCAACGGCTGGAGGCCAGTACCACTGGGTCTCCGAGTTCTCTCCTCCCAGTGTCCAGAAGCCCTTTAGCTACTTCATCGGATGGATGTCGACTCTCTCATGGCAGGCAGGTACTGCCTCAGGGCCTTTCCTCGTCGGTACCCTGATCCAGTCATCTGCCGTGGTCATGTACCCCGACTACTCTCCCACCAACTGGCAAGGAACTCTGATGGTTATTGCCGTCACTTTCCTCGTCTGGGTTCTCAACATCTGGGGCGCTAGAGTCATGCCTGTTTTCCAGAACATCATGTTGGTCGTCCACATCTTCGGGTTCTTGGCCATCATTATCGTCTTCTGGGTTCTGTCGCCAAGAGCGTCCGCCGAAGTCACATTTACAGAGTTCAAGAACACTGGTGGTTGGAGTTCAACCGGCTTGACGCTAATGGTCGGACAATTGTCCGCCATTTACGCTTGCATCTGTAAGTTTGACCAACCTTCATACCCGTACTTAGTGGCTTTGTTAGCTAACACCTGCGTCATAAGGTTCCGACTCGGCTGCCCACATGGCGGAGGAGATCAAGGATGCCGGAAAGACTGTTCCACGTGCTATGATTGGAGCATACCTGATGAATGGTCTGCTCGGTATTGTCTTCCTCATCAGCTACATGTTTATGATTACCGATGTCGACGCTGCTTTGAACGATGCGACTGGCTATCCTCATATGTGGGTATTCAGCCAGGCCGTCTCACCAGGTGGTGTTGTCGCGCTGAACGCCATTCCCACCATTCTGATTTTCGCTGGAACGCTATCCTTCAACCTTTCCACATCCCGCCAGACTTGGGCTTTTGCTCGCGACCGAGGACTCCCCTTCAGCGACTGGATCGGCCATGTCAATCCTAAGCTCCAGGTCCCAGCTAACGCTGTCACCGTCACTGCCCTCATCACTGTTGCGCTCTCTTTCATCAACATTGGCTCCGACGTTGCCTTTAATGCCAGTACGTGTACCGCAGCTTCAAACATGGATGACTATAAGCTAACACCATCAGTTATCTCCCTCAACGTTGTAGCATTGATGATCACCTACGTCTTCAGTATCGGTGCCGTCCTCTGGCGTCGCATCAAGCACCCCGAAACTCTTCCCAACTGCCGCTGGTCCCTTGGCCGCTGGGGTATTCCCGTCAATATTGGTGGTGTCCTCTATGCCCTCCACGCGTTCTTCTGGTGTTTCTGGCCCGAGGGCACGCCCGTTGCTCTCGACTCTTTCAACTGGGCTGTTGTCATGTTTGTCGGTGTCTTCGTGTTGAGTCTGGTTGATTACGTCGTTCGTGGCAGGAAGGCCTACAAGGGTCCTGTTGTGCTTACTGATGGGTACAAGGGACAGTAGGTGTTGTGGTGTGCCTTGGCTTTGGACCTTGGATAAAAATATACTTGTAGATCCCGTGGTAGTAGAATCTTCTTCTTTTGTTTGCATTGTTTAGAAACTTTAATAGACTATAAAATCAGCTGAATCATAATTCCCTTCTCTTCACCCATCCAGAACTCAGATTTAACGCCTGAACACCCACTCTCAAACCTCAAGCCTCCAAAACTACCCCAAGCAACACCTCTCTCACGACTCCCCATACGCCTCCCCCTCGGTCCCCTCAATCAACCCCCTATCCACCATCTCTTTGACAATCGCCCACACCGCCACCCCATAATTACTCCTCCTCTCCAAAAGCAACCTTGGATGAATAAATCTCTGATACCCACCCGTCGAAAAAGCATGCAACAAATACGAACTCGACCAATCAAACTCCCACTCCCTCCTCCGCCGCCTATTCCTCACAACAGCCTCATACACCTTCACCGGCTCCCTCGGCGTATCGGGCAGCGGCTCTGGCTCCGGCGACGGCGGACCCTCCTGCACGCGAAAAAGATTGTCCGTGCCCTCCTTTGAATCGGCAAACCAGTGCGTCGGCGCAAATGCATGACGATCCAGAATCAAGCATTCATACGGTACATTAACCAAATACTCAGCCGTGCGCGTATTAGCGACTAAATTGCTCTCCCATTTCCCGTCGAAACCTGCATGTTGTTCGCCTTTGACAATGGTGCTCATGGCGCTGTTGGGCACAGACATGAATGCGCCGTTGTTGATTGTACCGTTTAAAGAACCGCCTTCATGCTCGTTGCCGTATTGGCGACCCGCGATGAATGCGAAACCGGCGTTTAACAAGGGATCCAGGGGCTTTAAGGCAATGACGTCGAAATCGAGA
Source organism: Plenodomus tracheiphilus IPT5 (assembly GCA_010093695.1). Lineage (NCBI taxonomy): Eukaryota > Fungi > Ascomycota > Dothideomycetes > Pleosporales > Leptosphaeriaceae > Plenodomus > Plenodomus tracheiphilus. The sequence continues at coordinate 23,089 of MU006335.1, forward strand.
TAGATTCCCCCGCTGGAAGCGATTTGGTCCCAGCGTACGAAATCGGATTTGTGCTGTATGGCGTCGATGTGGTGGGTGTCGGTGGGTCCGGCGTAGGTAGGTGGGGTAACGGGATTCCATTCTAATAATTCGGGCCAGGTGGTTAGGAGTTTGTGTGTCCAGCGGTCTCCGTGCTCGGTGGCGTCGCTAATGGCGGTGGTGTTGTAGTCTGTGTGGATGTAGATTTTGGTAGGTTGGATGTACAGTACTGCAGCGAAGATGGAGAGGTAGGAGGAGAAGGGTAAGGAGAGAGGAGTGTGTTCGGATTTTTGGAGGTGTACGTAGTGGACTATGCGCGGGATTGGGGGGTAGGCTGAGGAAGGGCGGAGGATGCCGTGCGTACGGGCTTTAGAGATGGGGTGGAGGGAGGCGACGAGGAGGGTTAAGAGGGTGAGGGGTAGGATGAAGAGGGCGAGTTTTATGGCGGTGCGGTAGCGGGTTGAGAAGGAGAGGCGGGGTGGGAGGCTGAGAGGGAGATATTCGTGTGTGTTTGGGATGAGACGGAGGGAGGAGCGGATGGAGTCCCATATTGAACTCGAGGATTCGGGTTTTTCGTGGAGGGCTCCAGTCAAGTCCGACGTGACTGAGGAGGAAGATGACATGCTTGCAGTGAGTAGCACTGAGCGGCTTGGCTACCTGAAGAAAAGGTTACATATGAAGGCAATCGCAGAAAAAGTGATGTGGCTTTCCCTTTCCCTTTGTGAGACAGAGCAGGATGCCAGCTTACATCTGATCACGCTTTGATTAAGGCTTATCCCTCGGCCGTTTGAGATTTGTATGGTCCGAGGTACCTCCTCTGTCGGATCCGTACATCCAGCTGTTATTGTAGTAGCACCGGAAGCGGACTTTTGACAAAACACCTCATCGTACTGTGTAAACCATACTGTGTGTCAGACGACGATTGTTGTCCATCGAAGCAACTTGTATTCGAATTTGTGCATAGATCACTTGATGTACAATTTGCCGTAAGCATATCCTGGTAAGCAGTCAGTGCGTCGATCTCAGGTCATCGCAAGCCAAGGATAGCCCGTAGGGCTGGCATACCACCATAATAAATTCCAACACAGTAAGCTTATCAAATGCGAATATCCAGAGTTACTGGTCACCGCAGGATGACGAAAGCAAGTGTCAAAGACACCGTCGAGGCTTTCAAAATTTTGAAGACCCTCGAGTAACCCATCAGAGTATAAGGCCAGCGATCCAAATGTCGGGATAAGCTAGGAATGTGCTTATGGCCTAATTTGAACTTCGGCTACATATTCGTTAGGCACGTGAAGATCGACAGGTTGTGAGGGGTGATGATGCTCGATATCGGCCCTCTTGCGGGCCCCGGTTCGGCACGAATCTGGGGGTTCGTTGAATGAATATGATTGGTGTGTGCATAACGTCCGTAGCACTTGCAACATCCACATTGAGAAAGTCGGTTATGTACTGTGTGTATGCACCTGGTTGAGTACCTCGAACGGTTTCACACACACCAGTGCCGGTCCTATCTTGTTTGGGCTCCATATTCAACCGTAGCCGCTGCCATTATATGAATTTGTCGCTCCCTTTTACAGTTTCTTTTACATCCTTGAGCGGTTCAAGAGAAACAGGCTCTTGATACAAGCCCGGCACTCTAGCTCCTAGATAAACCGTCTCACACCACCCAGCCTCCCTCTTCGCACCTTTGGCTTCGTAAAACTTCCTTGCTACAACAAGGGGTGTCAGACTTCCGAATTTAGCCGTGTACCCCGTCACAGGTCGACAGTTGTACGGTATGCTCCTGCATATACCGTCGGCGTATCCAACAAGCTGGCGATCCCACATCATGAGTTGTTTCATTTCCAGCTGGCGATGCTGGCGTAGCAGTCTAAATGTGTTGCCCTGTAGGATCAACATACTCATCCAGTAGATCATGTAGCAGATGCCGGCGCCAAAGTAGTGGAAATTGTAGACGGGGTCAAATAAGCGCTCAGAACAAATGTCCAGGAAGCCATCCATGGAGTCGACATCAACTTTGTCATAATGTGGGCCATGTCTCTCGAACAGCGAGAGCCATTCGAATGCGCGATTCGCAACGTGTTGGGAGTCCTCTAGTAAAGAGTCGATCTCGGCCTGAGGATTGCTGTTTGTAGCCAGTTTGTCTGTACGTTCCAGGAGCCGTGGGATCGCTATACATATGTCGTTCAGCGCCACGTATGGATCGACTTTTGCGGCTTTGACTGTCACCTCCATCCATTCGGGGCTGTCAAGCATCGAAGCTTTGCGCATGTGGTAACCGATAGTCAGCTAGAGATGATTTAGTTGAGCTCGATGCCATCCCTATACGGCTCTTACAGAATTGTAGCGTATCGCGTGGAAGATCTGCATGCTCAGTCTATTCTCAAACGATGAAGGCCCCCTCTGTTTGAGCAGACGTAGGAGCCCTTGCACATGGTAGAAGAATCCATGGCCCTGACTGACTCCCACAAACACCTTCAGGATTTGTTAGTCCCGAGAAACCGAATATTATTTCATAACATACCTCGTACAGCGTTAGCAGATAAGTCGAGATCAAGGTTTCATCTTTCAGCGCCATAACCGGGTCCTGGATAGCTTGCATCATTTGACTCAATGCCGTTCCATAAAGTGATCTAGAGCGGTTGATGAGGGTATAATTCCTCTTATCCACAGCGATTTGTGCCGCAGACAGAGCATCGACTGCAGCTAGAAGAACTTTGCTGTTGGCGGGCATCGTAGGCAAGCCACGTATCAACGCCGAGGGAGGCGGCAAGGCTGGACCATCAGATTGTGGCAGGTACAGCGCAATGAAATTGCCTAGATGTTGAATCCGATCAGCCGCTATCGCGCTGACTTGTTTTGGTATTGTTGCAGCAGGAGGCTTGACTTCAGAGACGGGCAAGCGGGCCACGGCTTTAGTGGGCGCATTTCCAGAAGGTTGTTTCGAGGTTGAAGTTTGATTTGCGTACTTGTAGCGATTTTCATCTTCTTTGATCAAAGCCGGCCTATCGGTATGTTCATCAAACTTGTGGAGTATGAATGATTGCGTTGGCCTATAGCCTGGGCATTTGGTCCCTCGTCGCACGCAGATGTTACATTCAGGTTTTGCTTCATCGCAGCGGACCTTCCTCTAGTACGAAGGTATCAATAGTGGAGACGGTAGGGCGGATAACGGTCCAACTACATAGGATTGCGTACCTTTCTGCATTCGAAGCAGCCTGTTGATCTCTTGGGCATTGTAACACGGCGGGCAGGGCGATTGCTTCGAATGTCCAGAGAAGTACAAGTTCGGGATGTGCGGCTATGCGCTCTCGTTCTACTCTCCAGGCAGAAGACGGAGTGCGGGGAGGAACCATGCTCGGATTGCGTATGCTGAGCAGCGGAGAAAGAGCGCAAGTGGATGCGAGCTATGCACGCCGCTAGCCATGTCGAATGGCCAAGAAACGTTCTCGTCCCAACGGTGGCCAATCGGCGCTGACGTGTGGTGAAACTGGCTTTCAGGCTGCAAAGCCTTTCCCGCGTCCGAATACCTTTCCTTGCCACCGGTTGAGATGAACGCGAAGAGTAGTCGTTGAGGTTTGATTGCTTCTTGATGAGGGGAACCTCGGCACGCGATGAGCAAACCTCCGCCAGGCTTTGTTCAGTGTAGGGGTCAGGTCTGGCGCTGTTTGACTTGTCTTTGAAGTCTGTGATACTTGAATTGGGAAGGCGGATGGGATATGCAGGGCTAAGCCAGCGTGTTCGGTCCAACGACTCGAAGTAGCTGGCTAGCAGTTGAGACAAGAACTAAAGCAGACACGAACCCAAAAAGAGAACGACAAGACCAAACGAGACATGGATAGAACAAGGCATCGAGAAGACCAAGGAAACATCCGTGCGTGGAAAGAGTGCAGTTGAAGGTCATCCCTTGGGGCACTCCACACAGCCGAGCACTGTGGGCAGGAATGGCCTTTGAAACCAGAGCCCATCAGAGAGCATCATGAATCTCAAAACTCCCCAAACATACACGACAATCACAATAGAAAGGCAGGGCATCCGTTCTTATATATCCGTCAATACTCAAGTGTCATGGCTCATAGTCCCACAAGAATCCTACAGGCACGTGTCGTAGGTCATATTCGGTCGCATTTGGCGAGTATGGTGCCGCTTAATCGCACCTTTAGGAAAGGTCTGCGAGGCTTCTCATGCAACACCACGTCGACGTACTTAGCGACATCGTGTTTGGAGGAAGTATGTCGGCTTGCAGCATACATACTGGATGGACATCGACCGGTATATGGCAGGCATATTGACTGCAGCTCGAGACCGCGTAGAATCCCCTCGACTCCATCCATGCATCAATCATCCATACTTGCATTGTGACTGCCTGAAGATCTCAGAGGCTGATCACTCGACCCAACTTTGTTTGGCACTTTGTATCTATCGCCTCTTCGGTCTCACCTCCTAGCCCCTGTGAATTACCATTACAGGTATTACAGTAGTGAAATTGGACTATGCAGCCCTTCAAGCAACCTCCCGTGCCGTGGGAACGACCGGCGAGGCGATGACGGTTACGACGCTAGTGAGCTAAGCTGGCGCGGGTGAGGCTGCTCGGCAACCCCAGCTTCCTCCATCGCGACCGCGTACTCCAGTCGCAGAAACTCAACACCACGATTGCGCAGCCCACACCCCTTCCATCTACCTTCCCCATCCACTTCCCTCAACGTTCCTGACTAGCACACGACTCCAGCTACACAACACATCCAGAGGCACACAATCATGCCTCAACCACGTACGTCCTCCAACTTCACACCCTCCCTCCCTGCGCGCCGCATATCCTTCACATTCACCACCCAACTAACCTCATCCCCAGCTGCCCGCGCCTTCTCGCAAAAAGACCTCCCCCCCTCCGTAGAATCCGCCTACTACCGAAAATGCATCGACCTCCGCCGCCGCATAACCGACATTGAAGACTCCAACGACGGCACCCGCCTCCGCATCACGCGCCTGAACCGCGGAATCCAAAAAATGCGCCTTGAACGCGCATTCCTCCTTGAACAAATCAATAAACACATGGAATACAACGCCGACGACAGCGACAGAAGCAGCAGTCCACCACCCACCCCAACCGACAAGCCCTTGCGCAGTAAACGCAGCGGCGGCGGCGGCAGCGGCGGCGGTCTAGCAGGCACCAGCAGAACCGAAGCAGGAGCAACAAGCACCAGAAAAGCAACCCCGCCTCTCCAAACAGGTCCCATCACCGGTCTAGGCAGCGTCCAACAAAACGCAAACCAAAGCCCAGAAAACGGGGCTGCAACTACACAACCACAGCACCAACAATCAACCCTTCACGCTATGAACCCCATGTCCAGCGCACAAAGCACCCCAGATCCATCCCGCCAGTCCCAATCAACAAACTACTTCCCCCCTGCAGCAGCGAGCCCCAACGCCGCTGTCAACGGTGCACCTGTGCTGCCCCCGCTGCACTCTCTACCCGCGCTACAAGCCACGACGCCCCGCCCCTACTTTGACCCGGCATACGATGAGCAGCGTGCCGTCCCGTCTGCGTCAGCAGAAGAAGGCGAAACAGGACGGCGAAGAGCGTATTCGGGCGCGCAGGCTACACCGACAGCAACTGCAGGTGACGCCGCCGTGCAGAATGGCGATACAGAGATGACGGATGTGGGGTTTACGGCTGTGAATCGGTAGGATGGTGAAACGGCTACATCGAGGGCGTGAGTGGGGGAGTATGCGCCGCTGGAAAATGGGGTTGGGACTTGTTCTGTCTGTCTGTCTGTCTGTCTGTCTGCCTGAGCAAGAGGAGGGGGGGTTTCGGTTTTAGAAGGGCAGCTTGGCGTTGAGTTTATGGGAAGAAGTCTTCAGCTTTTCTTATATGGGGTCATTGGTGTTTTAGGGCTGAACTGTTTGGCGTGGGAGACGTATATCAGTAGTAACAGTAACAGGCCTTTTTCCTGGCGGTTCGTGCAGGCTATATGGTAATAAGACTCTTTCTGTTCAGATCAAACCATGTTCTCTGTGCCTGGCGTGTGAGCCCCCGGATGTTGAGATTCCTCTAGCAACTGTCACGAGCAGGTGGAGCCACAGACCAACCTTGGAAGCAAAGCTTATTTGCACAAACATCTGCATACTTTCACACCGGCACATCTTAGCTCTGGGTCATGTGAAGCAAACTACGATCAAGGGGTGGTCACATTTTGCAAATCCAGATTTGCTGGTACATAAGAGAGGCACAAGAGATGTGGATTTGAGGATATAGGATTGTCTCCCAGAGACATGGGATAAGCAAGCAAGCAAGTCGAGCAAACTCGAGCAAGTGATCAGACCAGAAGCCAACCAGCCGGCTAGCCAACACCGCCCCGTTCACTCATTACAGTCGATTCTCGGCCGTGGTTCCATCGTGGTACGCATATTCATCAAAGGCAAGCGTCGAGCTTACTTTTGCATCATGAGCTGGACGAACTCGTTGTCTGTGGGTCTCGTCAGTACTGGCAACTGGCACGTGTTCTTGGCTGTCTTACAGTCAATGCGCCCATCACCGTCCTGATCAGCCTCCCGGATCATCTCATCGACCTCGTCGTCGGTCAACTTCTCGCCAATCGAGGTCATGACGTGGCGCAGCTCGGCGGCGGAGATGAAGCCGTTGTTATCGCGATCGAAGACCTTGAAGGCTTCCCGGATCTCTTCTTCGGAGTCGGTGTCCTTCATTTTGCGGGCCATCATGGTGAGGAATTCTGATGATTGTTTATCAGTACGATTCTCGCAACTGAACGGGTTCACCACGTACCAGGGAAGTCAATGGTGCCGTTGTTGTCAGCATCGACTTCGTTGATCATGTCCTGCAGCTCAGACTCGCTGGGGTTTTGGCCCAGGGAGCGCATGACAGTGCCCAGTTCCTTGGTGGTGATCTGACCTGTGGTACCATGGTGTTAGTGGTATGATATCATGTGTACAGGTTGTAGGCCAGCCTTGTCCGCGGCCCCATTGGGTCGTCGATTGCGCGCATGCGTCTCGTCCATGATGCTCTTGCGCCAGGAAACACGAGGGAGAAGTCGGGAATCGGGGTTACTAACCATCGCCGTCTTTGTCCTGGGTTGGGATGTCGTGTTAGCCATGTCTGGGACCGAGTAAACACTGACACGCCGCTAGGCAGCAGCACGGCAGAAGGGCTCGGGGCCGACTTACGAACAGAGAGAATGCCTCCTTGAACTCGGAGACTTGCTCCTCGGTGAGAGAGTCGGCCTGTGAGAGTAGGGTCAGCGATGCGCACCGGCGGGAGCGGTGGGCGACGGGGTTGTTTTCGAGGGCGGGGTATGCCACGGCGACGCGAGTAGGGTCTGGCGGGGTCGACGAACCATGTCTGCTGTGGTGTGTGTGGGTTGGGTGCGCAAAGAGGTGCAAGGCGCTCGGCGGCAGTGTGCGTGTGCGTGGGCGCGGAGAGTGGGCGGGCGATATGGCAGGCGAGTGGGGATGAGGTGTGAAGGGGAAGTGTGCCAGGCCAGTGTTTGCGGCTGGAGGGCTGGGTGTGGAGCTGTCAGCGCCCACTCCAGAGTGGCGCCCTATCAGCTATCGCTGTGCGGAGGCAGCGCCTAGCGGGCCCAGGCGCCCCTGCCCTCGATCCAAGTGCCGTCACGGGCGTGGATGCGCCTCAAACACCACAGGTACGGTTGGGCCCAACGTGTACGCTACTGTACTGCCCTCGTCTCCGAGCACGGCCAGACCATGACCGAGTGGCCATAACACGCGCCCGTCCAACATGTGGCGAGACCGCACCAACCTGTACGCCGCGCAGTCGCCGCCTCCCATCGTGCTCCCTGGCCCGTTGCGCTGACGTAGCCCCAACAGCTTCATCTCCTACCGCCAGTCGTACTCGCACCACCCGCAGAAGAAGACGCGCTATGGCGGGCCTGGCTCCAATGGCTTTGGCGACGCCCGGCGCGTGTCCGAGGAGCGACAGGGCCTCATGTCGAGCGGCGCATACGAAGACGACGGCGATGCGGTCATTGAGATGGACCTCCTGCCCCCACGCTGGCTCGATATCCAGGACGAAATCACCGAACACCTCGCAGACATTGCAAAGCAAACGCGGAAACTAGACCAGCTCCACCAGAAGCACGTGCTACCAGGTTTCGACGACGAAGCGGTCAAGAAGCGAGAAGAGCGTGAGATTGAGCAGCTTACCCAGGGCATCACACGCAGCTTTCAGCGCTGTCAACAAGCCATAAAGCGCATAGAGACCATGGTGCGCGAGGCCAAGCAGCAGGGCAACATCAACCAGGGCGAGCAAATCATGGCCCAGAACCTCAAGATCTCCCTAGCCACACGTGTCGGCGAAGTGAGTGCCATGTTCCGCAAGAAGCAGTCGGCCTACCTGAAGAGTAAGTTGCATACTTATACAGGGCGAGTAAACTTGTATTTTCGTGCTAATCATGCACCAGAATTGCGCGACCTAGGTGGTTTTGCTTCTCCCTTTCGCTCCGCTACACCCGTGCAGAATCCCTACAACGATCCCGCCCTGCAAGAGTCCGACGCCGATCGAACATTTTCGCAGTCAACGCTTCTCCAGACTAAGCAGCAGCGGCTGCGCCATGACCCCAACGAGGCTCTGATTGCGCAACGCGAGCGCGAAATCGAAGATATCGCCCAAGGTATCATCGAGTTGGCCAACATCTTCCAAGAGCTACAGACCATGGTCATCGATCAGGGCAGCATGCTAGATCGTATAGACTACAACGTCGAAAACATGTCGAGAGATGTAAAAGAGGCAGATAAGGAGCTCAAGGTAGCTTCTGGTTACCAGAAACGAGGCATAAAGAGGAAAATAATGCTGTTGCTTGCGATCCTCATTGCTGGCGTCTTCATATTGCTATCTTTGAAGTTGAGTCGCAAAGGCGGAAATGACACGCCTGTTGTTCCACAGGTCCCAGACGTTCCTCCAGCAGTCATGATGCGGAATCGGCGCCAATCCGTGGCGTCACGTACAAGTCGTAACTGGCACCGGCGAAAACGACGAATATGGACTACACAGCAGGACGACAGGTTACTTTGATAGGATTCGTTATGACACAATGAAGGCTACATTCTCAACTCCCTGCCATATTTCGCAACACGGGCCAATGTGTCCATTGTGCGGTCTCGAGGCTCCGATTTTTTTTTCCTGAGATTGTACGGAACCGATGATGCATAGAGTTTACTAACACTCTTAGGTTGTTCAGCTTTCTCACGTCTCACGGGACTCTACAGTACTTTTGTTTTCTCCTTTGTTACCAGCCGCAAGGGTTTGGCAACTACGAGTATGTGTCCTTCGAGTTTGCTAACCAGGGTAAGCTCGTTGCTGTACGAATACCGCTATCAGCGTGAGCAAACACCCAGCCACACAAACAAACAAGGGAAGATACAAAGAAGAGTCACCTTCCGGATCGCAATGATTGGTATTCGTATCCGCAAGCGGAGATCGTGGCGTTACAAGACGATTTTATTTCACTGAACAAAGGTGTCGCAAGCACATGTGTAAACAAAGACATCTCACTAGTAGCACTCATGGAAGCTCATTGCCAGTTCATGATACTCTAGCAAGACGCCATTTTGCCCCAAGGATCGACATTATCGGCAAGACTATGTAACCAGCTCGCTCTTGTCACGACAATCGGCCACATCCCAACACCATGACCCAACTCGATAAGCTCTTCGAGCGCGAGAGTGGTCCATGGCCATTTTCCAACGGCGTCACAGAGAGTATCTGCCTTCACGCCGGACGAGAAGCCAGCGCTGCCCTGTTCGTCGCGATTGGTCCGTGGGCGAATGGCGGTATTGTTGCACGGAAAGCGGTTTACTGCGAACCGTTCACCTACTGGGATTGGCATGGTGTGCATCCGGACGAAAGATTTGCAAGGACTCGTGGATCGAAAAGACAGCAGACGTGGGAGCGACAGCGCGGTTTTCGACAGGGAAGTCACAACGTCGAGTTCGGGTATCCTTCGCCCAGGGCCCGTTGGCAAGCGTTCAAGACGTCGATCGCAATGCACCCGCAGAGATGTTTGTGGGTTCAGCGTATCGCAGTGGCTCACTGGATGAATGCAGATGACATGGATTGGATCGCAGACCACCTAACGAAGCTGAAAGGTCTTGACTTGAGTGATATCTTGGTCAAACGTATGGGAAGCGATAAAGGCGCCTCTCCGAGTGGACTAAAAGGTGTCAGCTTGCTGAACGAAAAGCTGACATCATTCCTTGCCAGACTTACATGGCTGGGACTCCCGGATGTTCGAGTACCTGGATTAGATCATACGGAGACACTCCCCCTGGCGCAGTACTTGTCGATGTGTACAGAGCTCCAGACACTCTGCATTCGAGATACGCGCGGCGGTAACATGCGACCATACTCGTTCCAATCCGCTAAAGCAGCTTCGGACTGGATCACAAACACCATTGCGGGTATACCTGCGACTACCACTGCTCTGGAGCTGCAACTCTGCCTGCCCTCCATCGACCGCCTCGTTGCAGAACTGGTAAAACGGAAGTCCAAAATCACTCAGGTTGGTATTGACCTAGGAGCCTGGGCTCAAACATATCTACCAATCACTGAACAGCTACGCCACGAAGAAATACAAAAGTCTACCAGCGCGGCTGCACACAAGGCTACACTCGATGCATACGAAGAAGAGCATAATAAAGTGTTTTCAGGGGGGTCGAAGTGGTGGCTTCCCAACTCCTTGTCAATGGAAGAAGGACGCACCAAACACGAGTATCAGGTCGATAGGCCGGCCTTTGCAAGGAATCTCTATCAGATTCAGCACATAACAGGTGTCGATGGTGGTGGGGCACTGGCCTCCAATAGTCAAATTGCCAGTTCTGGCAACAGCAGAAAGAAATCCACATCCACCAAACATGGTCTCGATCGCTTAAACTTCTCGTCAATGTACGAGAACCTATTCAAATTGTATAGAGCAGGGACTAGTAATGGTCATGGTAATGTGCAGTTCTATACCTTGTAAGCTTTTTAGTTAATCTCTATTGAAAAGGCTGCTGACGATACCTATACAGAACTCCGGAGTGGCAAGTAGATAGCACAGATCCCATTCACCCTTTGGCGATGATTCGACCCGAATCAGGGGGCAAGGCCATCTCAACCGGCCAGCTTATGAATTTGTATGATTGGTTGAACAAGACGTTTGACTGGCGACCAGTGTTTGACTGGGACTACTTCATGAAGCTCGACTCTCCTGATAGGCAAGACGCACAGATCAAGCAGATTGCGCAGCAATTACAGCATATGCGGGATGCTTATATACCGATTAGAATACTTATCGGTCGTCGTCATTGGGACGTATCTAGCCTGTATTGGGGTGGTGATAGTGCTGCATGGGCCCAGACACTCGATCAGCCTGTCAACACCAGTCTGGAACAAATTGCACCGCTCGTAGACTCACTGATCGTCCACTACGACCTCCGCAACCCACTTGATCATGATCGTCTCGAGGAAATTGACATGAAAGAACCATACATTGGACCCTCAGCCGTTTGCCCTCGCATACCCTGTCCTTGGAAACACAAGAACTGCCCGTTCGAGAAGCAGTGGGATCAGAGACCTATCGCTCAACATTCTCAGCCAGCGATCAACGAAAAGGCTGCGACTGCATCAAAGCGTGCCCCTCTACTTGCCAGCAGGGATATCTCATGTCTACCTACAGGCGAGGACGCAAGCCTCCACCCTGCAGACGATTTCGATCCTGCTAAGGTACAAGGCCAGCCAACATTGCATCATCTCGCCAGACATGCAGCCTACCTACGTGAAGCTGCCAGTTGGCAGCAATTCTGGAGCAAGTATTCCCCCTTGCTGACGAACTTGTCGGAGTTGCGTGTTCGCATGTCTCGCAGCTTCGATAAAGTGGGTACTCTGAGACTTCGAATGCTCCTGGATCCTAGAGATGGATGGAAGATGCACACTTTTGCCGAAGAGAGACAGCATATGCAGACTCGTGAAGATTCAAAATGGTCAGTGGGAAAGAACAATGCGGCGCTCACACACTTGCCTGAGGATAAGATATGGCCTGGCGGTCGATTTGTTCGTCGACTTTGGGTAGGTTTATCACATGAAGATGTTCAATTTTGAACGCAAGGTGTTTTTGGGAACTCGCTGACAAAGGGAAAAGGTACGCATGGATGCCCCTCCAACGTTCGAAGTCCCACATTTGGAAAGATCCACCGAGGATGTGACACGGCCAGAGACACGAGCTGATAACAGGTAGGAAATTATTCGTTGCTTGAACAGACCGTGATAACTAACGTGCGCTACATAGTGTATTTGACAATCTCTCCGAAGACGACATCGAGCGCATCGAGCGTGAAGAGCTCGAGCGAGCAATCAAAGCAGCAAAAATCGCAGGCCAGAGAGAAGAAGAATACCAAAAGCGTCTTGAGGCAGTTGCAGAGATCACCACTCCAATGCCAAATGCTGAAGATACCGAGACAGCAAACAAGAGTACCGTTGAAGCGACAACTCCCTTGGGGTTAAGTGCTGAAGAACGACGCAACAGGACAACAGCACGCCAGACATGGGTGGTAGAGATGCAAGACCAAGCCCAAAACCTCAGCGAGCAAAAAATCGAGACCGTAATCCAGCAAGATCTTCACAGATCAAGCAATGACCTCAAGACAATCGCCAGCGACGCAGTTCAGATTCGAGAAGTACTAGGGAGTACTCGTGCGGAGTTGGAACGTCTCATTCCGCTTTGCCCAGAAAATGTGGTCGAATTGGGAGATGCTTTGCTGCCTCTGGAGGACTTGGTCAAAGAGCTAGCTGAGAAACGTGCAAGACCTATGGCTAAACAACTATTGGAACAGGAAGCGCGCACGGCTGCTGCTCAAGCGAAGATGAAGGCTGAGGCTGAGGCCCAGATCGCAGCTGCAGCGGTAGTCACTTCACCACCGAGAAAACCTTCTTCGGACATTTTCGTCTCGGGAGATTCTGAAGCCCAACAACATGTACGGCGGGAGATTCCTGACACTCTGCCTCTGCCCGACGACTACGTTTACGAGGACCCATCTGGAGATGGCTTCATACCTAAACAGCTACTCGGTCTATCGCAACCTCACGGACGACTTTCACAGACCCTGGACAACAGCGATATGGAGAGTCTTTTGGGTGAAGCACCTGCATCAGCCAGTCATGTTGAATTACCGACTCCTCCACTGGGTACTCCGGTGCAAACCGCGGGAGGCGATAGCCCGGTTGACGTGGGTGATGATGATTTCTGGGATGATGCAAATGTAACTGCTAGGGATGGGGTCTCCAAGTTCCCAGATGAGATTCCGGAAACGATTGATGTGGACAGGTTCGATGATAATCCTCAGACTACCGCGCTGTCTGTGTCTGGTCTGGGTCTCGGAAATTCGATTCTTGGGAAAGCACATGTGCAGAGTGATATCGAAGCGGCACCAATGATTGAAGGACGTGTTACAGATGTGACTACCATCGAAGAAACAATAGTCGTTGAAGAGGATACATCGAGTCAGCAGGAAGTTACAGAGCACACCACACAAGACACAAAAAATGTTTCAACCAGAGAGACAGTAGATGCAGAAGACATCATCAACACAACCAAGGTCCTTGAGTCCCCTGAGATCCCAGAGACACCAGGCGTAACAGAAACACAATTCGACGACCCAATACCGCTTCCAACCCCCATCATCGCACCTAAACAGCCACCCCAACCAGTCCAAACCCAATCTGCACAGGATTTACGACCCACTGTTCCCAGCTACGACAACGGGCCTACCAAACCGAGCAAAAAGCGTACTCGTACGACGCGCTCCAGTACCCCGACAGTTGGGTCCCGTCACTCCACGCGCTCTGTTACACCGGTGTCGTATGTAGAGGTTGAGAGTGGTGAGGATGAAGAGAGGCCGAGGAAGAAGAGACAGATTGGTAAGAGGGGGGTTAAGGATGGGGAGTGGGCGCCTGTGAAGAAGACGGTTGGGAAGAAGAGGGGGAAGAAGGGAGAGTGATGGATTAGGTGGTGGGTAGTTTGAGTCAACTTGGTGGAAGTCTGGGGGCTAGGTTTGTGATTGTATAGCATTGATATTGATATTGATATTGATATACCCACTATCATCCATCTCATTCCACAATCTCCGTAATCAACTTCCCCCTATTGCCCCCCTCAAAAAGCATCATCCACGTCCCCACCACATCCTCAAACCGCGTCTTAACCAACGTCTCCGTCCCCTCTCCCACCTTAATCTTCCCCTCCCTAACCTTCTCACTCAACTCTTGCACCCACCCCCCAGCCTTCCCACTCTGAATCGCATCCGTAACAATAAACCCCCGGATTTCAATCCTATTCGCCACAATCTCAAACCAATTCTTAATCCCCGCACTCTCCTCTCCAAGACTATTATACGTCGCTACCGCACCACACGCTGCAACGCGCCCATGCGGCCTCACCCGCGTCAACATGAGATCCAAAATCGCACCCCCGACATTATCAAAATAAACATCCACAAACCCTTCCGTCTCGCGTTTTAAATCCGCCTCAAAAGTAGGGGATTTGTAATCTACACAGACGTCTGCGCCCAGGGACTCTACAAACCGACACTTTGCAGCACCCCCAGCGATGCCAATGATGCGTTTGCATCCTACAATGTGCTTGGCGATTTGTACAACCATACTCCCCGTTGCACCTGCGGCGCCAGAAACAACGAGCACGTCTGACGCAGCGGCGCGCGCAATGTCGACCAGGCCGTAGTACGCTGTTAATCCCGTTCCGCCCAGTGCGCCGAGGAAATGCGTTGCTTTGATCCCCGAGGATTCATCTGCCTGGATAACGCGCAGTTCTTTTGCCTCGAGGACTGCGTATTCTGCCCAGCCTAGCATTCCGAGAACCAATTGGCCGGCGGAGAGGGTGGGATCGTTGCTGCTGATTACGCGGCCGATGCCGTAGGCGCGCATTACTTCGCCCTTTTGGACAGGCGGGACGTAGAGACGGGCGGGGTCGATATCGGCTTGGATCCAGCCGCGTTGGGCGGGGTCGTTGGAGAGGTAGAGGGTTTTTATTAGGGCTTGGGTGGGACTTGGGGTGGGGAGAGTAGTGGTGGTTAGGGTGAAGGTTGGAGTTGGGCCGGTGAGGATGGGGGTTGCTTTTGGGGGAGAGGAGAGGATCCATTGCCGGGTTTGTTGAGACGCCATTATTGGTGGGTGGGTTGGTGGTTGAGGGAATGAGGGCGTTGGTGTAGAAGGAGGGTTGGAAGCTGAGTAGGAAGAGGAAAGAGAGGGTAAAGTAGAGGTCGATATGACTTCAGAGCTCTCCACTTATATGATCGGGTTATCCACCAAGACCACTTACTAGCATAAAATACGTCAAGATTTTGTTTATAGTGCAAATGTTAGCAGCGTACCTCGGCTTTTTTTCTCTCTTGATGCTCCCACTGCCCAGTCTACGTGGACTGGTAATGCCGTACATGGAGATTTGATACTTTATAGACAACTAGTTTCAGGCCTAGGTGATATGATTACATTGACCATAGTTGTGTCTCATGAATTCGTCCTGCATGGGCTACTGCTCAAATGCGTCAACAGGTCGTTGTTTGCATCCATGGATGGCAGTATGAAATGGAGGGGTAGCTTGAAGCTAACAGCGGGGCAAGGATACATGACTCGTGCTAGCTGCGGCTGAAAATCTTGTGGTAGATGCAAATCAGATCTCTATGCAGGGCCAAAGCGTAATGTTCGTAGAATGCGTGGTATACCTATTGAGCTACAGACGCCCCATAGAGAGGAACCTGCAGTGCTCTGTTACGCTCTACCACTTGCCTCCCTTGCCCTTCTTCTTGTTTTTCCCCTTGTCAGCCCCAGCTTTAACTTGGGGAGCAGGAGTGCCCTTTTCCTCGGCCACCACACCTCCTTGTGTGAGACCCTCTGCCCTCTTCTTTCCCTTCCTGCCCTTGGGCCTATAATAGCTCCTATCACGCATGGGGAGCCATCTCTCAGCATCCATCTTCTTGCCCTCAACGTAATCTTTTGGCATCCTTGCTTTGCGTAATCTCTTTGTTCGTGATGCCGGGACCTTGGTCGGTGCACTACGCTTCTTTGATTCGGTAGTGGGGGTGGTACCTCCGAGACTACCTGATGGGACACCGGCTTTCTCGAGCTCGACAGCGTCTATATCGGACACAAGGCGTGATGCTTCTGGCAGGTATGAGAGAAGATCATCTGGTATCGAAGACGGATCTGTAATGCTGTAGGCGGCGACGAGACCTGCGATCGCCGCACGGTCCTCCTTATCTTGCTCATAAAGACCCTTGAAGATCTCCCCTGCTACTTTGACGTTGTCTGTGTTGTGAGTGTCCAACATGGCAGTGCCAGCTGCCACCATGAGTGACTTGGATGGAGCTTCTGTCTTGGACTTGTGCGGTTTCCGCCAGTACTCTGCAGCTTTTGCTAGCTCCGATTTTGATGCTCCTGGACGACCTTGTTGCGCGTACAAGGAAACGAGTGTGGCAATCAGACCGGGTGCAAAGCGTACGTCCAGGTCAGATGCTGTCCCACTTTGTTCGAGACGCTTGAAGAAGGACTCCAACAGGTGCGTCGCAGCGGCATAGTTGTTGGTAATCACGTAGAGGTGAGTGATGGTGAGAATCAATCCCACATCGGTTGGTCTCTTTTCTAATAATGGAACAATTTCCTTTAGCGCAGCCTTCTCAGTGTCGGCGTTACGGGCATGAGCCGCTGCGTTGAGTACTGCTGCCATATTGACCGCTGGAGCCAACGAAGGAGCTGGAGTCGCGCCAATGACCTTCTCTGTCGATGAAGCAACACCAGCAACCTTCTGCGAGAGTAATGAGATGACATATTCGTCTTGTCGCAGAATGTTCGATTGGAAGGAGAAATGTTGATCAGTGACTGGAGGCTTAGGGGACGAATGGAAGAGGCGGTGCGACAAGTACGGGTTCGAGTGCTCCTTTGAGGCAGCGATGCTGTTGACTTGAGCAATGTAGCGGGTAGAGAGCTCCTTGATGCTAGGATTGTTAGACGGGCTGAGCTGTTCAGCATTGTAATCGAACTTACTCGGCGAAAGGAATTGAAGTGGCCAACTGCTCAGCCTCGTCGATTTTCCCCAATTGTGTAAGAACATAAACCTGCTGCACGGTGATAGGCAACAACTCGGCTTGTTTCTCTGCGTCACTCAGATCGGAAAGCGCGTTACAGAGATCCTTGGCTCTTTTCAAGCACACCTGTCCTTGTCCAAACTCGCCACGCGCTATGCTTCCGCAGGCTGCATTGAAGGCTGTCTCGAAGACCTCAAGATCCTCTCGAGTAGGTTGCTTCTTTTGCGCCAACTCTCCCTGTCCCGTCCACTCCAATTGTGCATCGACAGCGCCTGAGTTGATACGGATGTCGTATTCCTCATCCTGCACGGATTGACTCGCTAGTTCTCGGTAGACTCTGGCGGCTTGTGCGAAGTTCTCGGAGCGGTATGCCTGCTACGTGTCAGCTAGGAATTCCGCAGCACTCGTCTTACGTACTGCCTGGGCAAGCATGTGCTTCATTCCGCGACCAGTATCTGATCCTGCAGCCCCAGCGACATCAACCGCCTTTGCCGCATTACCTGTCTTGTACAGAGCATACGCATATTCGAATTGCGCCTTCTCTTGCAGCCCTTTGTTGTCGTCGAAGACCTTCAGCGCATCCTCGTACCGGTCGAGATGCAGAAGCGCAACGGCCTTTATGTGTTGTGCCTCTTCGTCTCCTTTTGACTTCTTGATGGCGGCATTGGCAGCCTTGAGGACTTCGTCGTGGTCATCGAGAGAGGCTTGCGCCAGGAGCGAGGCAAGAGATTTGTTGGAGGCGGCCATGTTCAATTATGATACAGAGTACCATCCATCTGCGAGACGTTTCGGCAATCCAGTGAGGCGTGAGTGGCGCAGCGGGGGTGTTTGCGGCGGTCTTGGTGAAGGCACGCGGGGGACGATGAGGTGGGACGGTGGAAGCTCGCCTAAAGTTCCAGCGCCTTGGGAAGTGCAGGGATGCATGCAACTACCCGCATGTCAAGATCTCCGATGTAACATACAATATGTTCTCTGAAGCATACTGCTACTATGCAAGCGATGCTTTGCTATGCAACTGAAACCATAGGCTCTCAATCAGGATCACTTCCCTGGTGAAGATCTTCTATCGCAAAGTGATCAAGCAGAATCTACCTCCTCCCGCTCCAATGTTACAGCCATGGTTCATCAGGAAAACCCCATCTTCAGATTCTAGAGTTATCCCAGATCTGTAACGCCAGGAACAATGCAAACGCCAGCGCTAATGCATAAATCAATTCACATCTTCAAACTCGTCCTCTTCACTCTCATCCCCTCCATTGGACGCTGCTGGTGTGGCAGCGTTCGATGGGGTTGGAGCCGCCGACGATTCAAGCTTCACACGCTTCGCATCTGGAAGTGCACTTGGCGTGCCGACAGCCACATCCTCAAACTCGTCTTCATCATCGTCTTCATCGTCGTCGTCTTCCTCCTCCTCCTTTCGCCGTCGCTCTGCTTCGATTTGGGCGAAGACGTCGTCAAGATTCTGATTACCAGGCTTAGTCTCTCCAGGTTCCAGCTTGATCCCGGAAGCGCCTGTGCCGAGAGCCTCTTCTTTGATCGTCGTAGTATTGCCAGCAGCGTCTTTGGTGACTGTAGACTGGGTGTGCCATGTTGGCAGCTGGTTCTGCATCGCGATCTTCTCCTGTCGAGCCTTGTCAGCTGCTCGTTGCTTCTCATTTTGCTCGGCGCTTGATCCAATCTGCACACTGATCTTCTCTGGGCCAGTGTCTAGTCCCTTGACAGCTGTGGGGCGGGATATAGCCGTTTCAACCACCTCGAGTTTGGTTCCAGGATCGATAGTCTTGTCTCGCGGTATCTCGATACGTGCTTCAATGGCGTCCTTGCCATCAACAGCTGGTACCTTCAGCTTGTCCATCTCCGCCATCAATGTAAGAATAGGGCCGAACAGCTTGTTGAATTTAGCAGGCCGATCGTCTATGGTGTCTGCTTGAATCTCAGGGTCGATCTCATCCAGTCGAAACCCACACCGCGCGCATAGGAACCCACTGTCATCTGGACCTGGGTCGGGGTCGGGGTGGTCGAGGGCCTGCATGGTTGTGTACTGTGACTTGCATCGTTGGCATTTGAGCTCTGTCTTCTCGGTCGTCGGTTTCGCGTCCTTCTTGACTGCTGCGTCGATTTTGTGGACTCTGTACTTGACGGCATCGAAGGCACGCGCCCAGTCCACGTAGAAGTATTCGCGGCTGGTGTGCTTGCTAGAGCCGTCGCGCAAAACCTGCTGGGAGAAACTGTCGCTTGTTGGCGGCGCCTAGAGAAGCCGTCTTTGAAACTTACGATGAGCACAAACCCGCTTCTTTGAGCTTTCCCACGATTTTGCCAACATGCTTGGAGTTCTTGCCGGCATCGAGTACGAGGACCAGATCATTCATGGGCATCGCAACATGGTAGCACAGCGCATCGAGGACTACGATGTGGTCGGTCTCGTAGAACATGCGCACTACCATGCGCACAAGCTGCTTTGCTGCATCTACGGGATCCATGACCACTGCGGCCGCCGTGTCTTGGATGCGCCGGCGCGAGTTGTGTACGACGGGCTGTCTCTGAGAAACCGAGACCGGAGGTACTGCCTCGACTTGCTGTCGGGCTCCAAGTTGACTGCGCGGCGAGAGTTGCGACAAAGTAGTCGCTGGTGGTGGAGAGAAAGGGTTCCAGGCTCCATCGTCGCATATAGAACAATAGGGCGGGCGGTCGCAAAGGCGGTGGGCTGTGCGCGCGGCGCTACTGCTCAAGCTTCGAGAAAATCGCCAACCCCACATGTCACTTGCAGCCCGCAGCTTGCAGCTCGCAGCTCACCCAGCCACTTGCCCTTCACCTTCACCACCTCATGCCCAATTGCTCCCCTGCCTGGAGCAAGCTGCTGAGACATCTCCCGCTGCGCCAATGGCCGACAACGAGGGCTCCCGCGGCCACGGCAACACGCCAAATCACGACAAGAAGCGCAAATGGGCAGATCGCGACCGCCGAAATGCGTCGCGGGGAGGTGGACGCCTTCAGCACGGCAGCCGTCAGAACAAGAAGAGAGATCTGGGGCGTAAAGGCCATGAGTATGTTCCCGCTATGCGCCGTGGTGCTGCGTCTCTAACTAAGCAAGCTCCACCCTCCTAGATAGACGCGGCCGCAACGAAACCCAGCAGGTGCGCGACAAGGAGCAGGCGGTCAAGGGCGAGAACGAGAGACCCGCCTTGCCAGCGGCGTTTCCTGCTGAAGAGATCGAGGCCGAGGAGCGCAGGCCGAAGCGCAAGGTCGCCGTCTTGATCGGATACTCGGGCACCGGCTACAAGGGCATGCAAATCGACAACAAGCAAAAGACGATTGAAGGCGATCTCTTCAATGCATTCGTTGCCGCTGGCGCAATCTCCAAAGCGAACGCGTCCGATCCCAAGAAGTCGTCCCTCGTACGATGCGCGCGTACCGACAAGGGTGTTCATGCAGCAGGAAACGTGGTGTCGCTTAAGCTGATCATCGAAGACGAGGACATTGTCCAAAAGATCAACGATAACCTGTCCGAGCAGATTAGGGTATGGGGGATCCAGCGCACTATTGGATCATTCAGCTGCTACCAGGCATGCGACTCGAGATGGTACGAGTACTTGATTCCCACACACTCCTTCCTTCCACCACACCCGTCAAGTTTCCTGGGCAAGAAGCTGGAAGAGTATGCGGAGAAGGAGAACGACGTCGAAGGATATCGCGAGCGACAGGCTGAGGTGGCCAACTTCTGGTCAGATGTGGAGGAAAAACATATCAAGCCCATCCTGGACTCCCTGGACGATTCAATACGGCCTCTTGTACACGAGGCTCTGTACAATGTTGAAGCCGTTGACGCGGAACCTGGAAGGGACCCAATCATCGATGCTTCCATCGACAATAAGAAGGCTGAGGAGAACACAGCACCCATGGAAGGCGTAGAACTAACCACAGCAGACGCTGAAGTCAAAGAAGCCATCGAATCTATCCAACAAAATGATCCTAGCCTCACCCTCGACAATTCCACCGATGGCTCCAAATCTCTCCCCGAAGGTACAGTCAATGGCTCCGCCCTTGAGGAAGCCATCAAAGCACTGAAGAAAGCCTACATCGACGTTAAAAAAGCGTACCGCATCTCTCCCATCCGTCAAGACCGCGTCCAGGCCGCCCTCGACAACTACCTCGGCACCCACAAGTACCACAACTACACCGTACACAAGAAATTCAACGACAAGTCTGCCCAGCGCTACATCAAATCCTTCAAAGTCGCCCCTAAACCCATCATCATCAACGAGACCGAGTGGCTGAGCCTCAAAGTCCACGGCCAGAGCTTCATGATGCATCAGATTCGCAAAATGGTTGGCATGGCTGCCCTCACTGTACGATGTGGAACCGACCCCAAGATCATGGAAGAGAGTTTTGGCAACACGGTTGTGCGGATCCCCAAAGCGCCTGGACTAGGTCTCTTGCTCGAACGACCCGTCTTCGACTCGTACAACGAAAAGCAGGCCCGTGCGGCGGGACGTGAGAGTATCGATTTCAAAAAGTTCGACAAGGAGATTCAAGAGTTCAAGGAGAGGGAAATTTATCAGAGGATTTTCAGAGAGGAAGCGCAGGGCAACCAGTGAGTTTGATCCTTTTGTGCTCACTACTTCCATACGCTTTGCTGCGTATGGGGATATGGGATGTAAGAAAGACGGAGACAGAAACAGAGGTGCTAACACCATCGCTAGGTTCAATACGTTCTTCACGCATCTGGATAATTACAAGGATCCGCAGTTTTTGTATCTTACGTCTGGGGGCGTCAAGGCTACGCAGACGCGGTTGAGTGGGAAGGCTAAGCAGGAGCAGAAGTTTGAGGAGGATTCGGAGGATGAGAATGCTAGTGGTGGGGAGGGCTGAATGACGACCAAAATTATCCGTGAACGGGATGGAGATTCCTTATATATCTTACATGCATGCTGATGCTGATGCCGGCATACCACCATTGATACCCAGATAATTGGACCCAAACCCATCGTCCACTGCAAAAAGGATGCACGTATCCATGGAATTAACCTTCATTTCTTGATACAATGTGACATGTACATTTGAAAATATCTCATCGGCATACACAAGACCAAAGCGGGCCTTATGCCCATTCGCGCGCATGTAAAAACTATAGATCCTAGAATTACAAGCACTACCCACACCCCCACTTCACCCCGCCTTCATAATCATCACAAAATCCATCATCAACTGGGTCCACACAACCCACATCTATGCCGTCCTGGCAACAGGCTGCTTAGGCTCACCCATGTTATGCTCGTTGAAGTAAAAGTTCTCCTCGGGGATACGTCCGCGTGTGAACTCTGGCTCTGAGCCCTTGACGTAAATGTCCTCGTACAAGACCTTGGGGGTCGCGTCGGGCACGGGCATCTTCTCTGCGATGGCGACTTCGGCGTCGACTTCGGAGCGGGCTTGCTTGTCGATGGACTTCAGCTCTTCCTCGCTGGTTACGCCCCAGTCGAGGAGCTTTTGCTTGAGGCCGGCGATGGGGTCTTGTGTGCTGCGCATACGCTGGATTTCCTCACGGGTCTGTGATGTGTTAGTTGTGGCAAGTCAGTGCGTGTGGGTGAGAGACTGACTCGGTATGTGGTTCCGGGGTCGGACATAGAGTGTCCTCCGTAGCGGTAGGTGACATATTCGTAGACAAGAGGTCCCTTGCCAGCAGCGGCGTACTCCTTTCCGTACTGAACGGCGGCCTTGACGGCCAAGACATCCATACCGTTGATCTTCAGACCAGGGATGTATTGTCCACGCTTGTAGTACTCGGTGGTGGCGGATGACCGGTTAGCAGCGGTACCCATACCGTACTTGTTGTCTGGACCCTGTTAGTATCGGTCGCCTGCAGATGTTGTGTATACGCACTCTCGCAGCCAAAGATGATGGGCAGATTCCAGAGCTTCGCCATGTTGTATGCCTCAAAGACCTGACCCTGGTTGGAAGCACCGTCTCCGTAGAGCGCAAGGGTGACGTTCTTCTTGTTCTCGTACTGGCACGCAAATGCGATACCAGCACCAACGGGGACCTGAGCACCGACGATACCGTTTCCTCCGTAGAAGCCCGGAGCGAACATGTGCATGGATCCACCCTTTCCGTATGCGATACCCTCTCTCCTTCCAAGCAGTTCACCGATGATGGACTTGACGGATGCGCCGCGCATCAGAGCGAAGCCGTGGCAGCGGTAGGCGGTAATGACGTGGTCAGATCGCTCAATCGCATGCTCGATGCCGACAGCAACGGCCTCCTGACCGGTGGAAAGATGGCAGAAACCGCGGATCTTCTTCTCCTTGTAGAGTCTGTCGGCGGCCATCTCCATGCGTCTATACCCCCACGTTAGCTGTTGTAGGGCGCTGCATGGGGCGGAACAATCCTACCGCATGGCGACCATGTCGTAGTACATCTTCTTCAGCTCCTTCTTGGTGGTGTTGAGCGTGTACGCTGGGGGGTCGAGTTCGTATGTTTCAAACGACTCATCGGAAAGGCGGATCTCGAAGGGCTTGTCATCCTCCTACAGACGGTCAATCATCTGTCGCATGCTCTGCTGCTCGCCATTGGCATATCGGGAGCTCGTCTTACCTCTGGCACGTTCTCCGGATCGGTATGCGAGGAAGCGGCGTCCGTGGTCACGAACCTGAAGGCAGGCCGCGCAGCAGGGGCGACGACATTGCGGCGGAAGGGCGACGCAATGCTTCTCCTGATTGTCCGGGACAGCATGGTGATTCCGAGGTGAGGAGAGCGTGGATCGGGTGGGAGGTGGTGTCGTCAATCGCGTAAGACTCAAAAAAGTGGTTGAGCTTCGCCAGCTCGGGGATCCGCTTTGCGCCAAGCAGTTAGCCTCAACAGCGCTGGTTGGACCCTCAACACCATGTGTTGTCTCCCTCAGCCTTGCCGGACTTCATCCCACTCCGATTGCCATCCTAGCAATACGCCCAACTTCAACATACTGATCTCTGTGGGGCTAGACGTAAATGTGTCGACGACGAGCGGCTGCAAATCGACACTCATACCTCGCTCTCAGACCTTCGATCTCAGACATGATTAGATCACAAGCGCTTGAACATCTCACCGGCTTGAATGCTGATCAAATGAAAGATAAAGCCTATCGAATGTGCTGCGACCAGGCCACAAGTTCTGCAAGCGCCTGAGTGGAATCCTCCTGGAATGGCTAACGAATGAATTTGCAGATTCGTCGTGTCAGGTGTGCACCCCCGGTCATTTGCTGAGTCGTTCAGGCATGTATACAACTGTGCCACCTTAAGCGCGTACATGCGTCGTTCGATGCTACACGGTGAGTAGCAGAAGGCTGCTGTCGATAGTCTTGCAGCCCCTCGCACTGCTCAGTGTCTTCACTATGCTTCCTCTTGTATCCATCGCCATACTTCTTTCTCCTTATTCGAACGTCTTTTGTTTTCAGCGATATTGAGCCTGAATTTTATCTGATACCGGTTCGGATCGTTCATTGCGACCCTATCGAACTTTTGGTTCCTCTTTATCTAGTCCAGATTTGCGTTGTGGACAAGCTGGTTCATCTGCTGCCTGACGTCCCCGTATAACCCCTCAGGTTCGACAATTACACATACGCAAATGTCCAGTACTACTCCTCATGATCCAATATACCACTATGAGCCTCTGAATTGTACCGAAGGCTCCATTCGTTTGCTCACAATCCTGCCCGATCTATCCGTCACTGGACTCATACAATGCAACATCTGGCATGACACTGTTGACGCCACATACACATGCCTCTCTTACGTTTGGGGCTCTAAGGACGACGAAGAATTTATTTTGATCAACGGCCATGAGTTCCGTGTACGCAGAAACCTCTGGGACTTCATGAACATAGCTCGATCCAAGCATGCCGATCGACCACGTAACCTCTGGATCGATGCCCTGTCAATCAATCAACACTCTGTCGCGGAACGCAATCACCAAGTAGCGCAGATGGGCCTAGTATACTCCCATGCGGCTGAAGTCATATCTTGGTTGGGTCTTGATCAGCGTGTCCGTCGGGCGATTGCAATGATTTTACCACCGTCACCATATTATACAGGGTTTTGCAAAGAAGCTGGGTTCGAAATTTGGGACCAGTACAACCCAAAATCGACCGGACAACTCAAAAGCGACTGGCTGGCAGTTGTCAGAGCCAATTATTGGAAGCGAGCCTGGATTACGCAGGAACTCTTCCTTGCACATAAGGTGATATTCTTGGCTGGCGACATCGAAGTCGAGGCTACATACATGTCGAAAATGACTAAAGTCATTGGAGCTATCAATGACCGCAGGGGCAATGTGTGGTTGCATCCTAGGGAGTTCGATACTGATACGCGAGTATTCGCTACATACATGATCGCTCTTGAGCAACGAATTTCAGCGAAACAGAAACTAGTTGAACTCTTCTACCAGTTGCCTGGCAGGTTATGCGAACATCCGCGGGACCGTGTCTACTCGTTGCTTGCCCTTACATCAGACTCTGCGAGCATTTCAGTCGACTACAATGGCCCTATCAGCAACGTCCTCCTACAACTTTTACGCACATACCGCACTAAGATGTGTGTATGTTTCTGGTTCTACATGGTAGACATGCTACAATGCCGTCTTGGCCCCGACGACGGCTTCGCGCACACATCGCCCTTATTCAAGGTCCCCATGGACATCATTGATCCTGAAATCGTCATGGCACCCGACCTCGCAGACTCATATTACTCCTGCCCAGGCTGTCGAAAGCGAATGCCAAGCAACACCTTCCACGCATCTTCAGACCAATGCTCGTTCTGCGTCAAGGAGCTATGTGGTAGCATACCAGACGGACATTTACACTTGAAGAGAAAGAGGACCACGCATGGCCCCGAATATACTATTAGCAGAGATGATGGGATGACTCTGGACGTTGTGCATGTCGAGTTGGGGGCCGATAGCTCGAATCACGATTGGCATAGGGTTTTGGTCACGCTCAATCTATACCTTACGGCCGATGTGCTTACGCAAGTGTTTGGTTACGATGGGAGCCCGCATCATGTATCTGATGTTCCGTTTGGGATCTGTACACAGGCGACGAAAGGTCATACCGATATTGTCTTTCTGGAGACGTTCGATCCTCGGAAATGTTATTAGCGAATTGATACATATGTCACTAGTTTAAACTGTCAAATGAGCAGGGCTTGATAAAGATGACATTGGCCAGTGAATCCGATCGCATAATACTCAACGCTATATAGACGCTATTGATACAGAGATACTTTTTCATGCCAAGAGGCTTTCAAATCACGCCTCAGCCTCTATGACCTGTGTTTGGCCAGCAAAGAACTCCTTCTGTGCTGCACACCTTTCGCTCGTGCACTTGGGACACCTCAAGATCATCTGTGGACTACACGCTTTCCCGCTTTCGAGATGCGACTTCGCCAGATCAGCGAGTGCTTCAATAAAGATTGGGTTGTCATTGAGACTGTCCGCACGCTTTACACCCTCGTGGCCTTCAGCGTCTTCACCAATGACTTCTTTGTCCAACTCGTATAGTGTTTCAATATGGTCGCTAGTGAAGGCGATGGGTACAAGAAGCATGTCGGTTTGGCCCTTCTTCATGTACTCCTTTACAGTATCGGAGGTTTGTGCGCCGAGCCAGGGTTGGGGACCTACTTGGGATTGCCAGACGAGACGGTATTTGTACTTCATGCCTAGGCGCTGCATGACGGCGTAGACTGTGGCGGCAACTTCAGAGGGGTATGGGTCACCGCGGTTGACGACGGTCATGGGAAGACTGTGCGCAGAGAAGAGAATGACGACGTTGTCTCTGCGCTCCTCGGGGTATTCTGCAAGCTTCTTTTCGATGTTCGATGCGAAGGCTTCCACGAGGCCAGGGTGTGCTGGCCAGCGGTCGATGACACTCCATTTAATCGCACCTTCTGGCTCGGCTTCTCCGTTGGCCCTCTTCCCTTCGAGTCTTGTTCGCCACTTCCATAGCTCGTTCAGTGAGGACCCTGTGGTGGAGCACGAATACTGGGGGTACTGTGTAAATGCCACGGCTCTGCCTCCGTTGCCTCCTCCAAACCCATCTGCCAGCATCTGCTTGTATGTGTCTTCTGTGAGAGGATTGGCGTATCGAAAGGCGACGTAGGGCTTGTGGGGCGCGGTCTCTGGAGATGTCTTGTCGAGGATCTTGCACATCTCAGCGGCCTGGTATTCGGACCATTTCCGAATGGGCGAACCGCCACCAATCTCTGCGTATTGTTTTTGAATCTTGGGTGTTCGTCTCCGCGCAATGTAGGGTCCGATGTAATTCTGGAACGGTCCAAGTGGGATGAGGTCCTTGTCAGCCTGTGACAGTGAGCTAATGGACTGTTTGAGAAGTCATGAGATGCATACGAATAGCATGCTGAGAAAGCCATGAACTTCATCTGTTGTCGCAGGTCCGCCCATGTTCATAAAGACCATGGCTGTAGGGCCCTTCGGACCAGGCGTTACTGCTTGAGGGGCAATAGAAGCATTGCCTCTTCTCCATTGTGAGCTGTACGACGAGAGGATGGATGTGGAAGGTGCAATTGACGTTGCGCGTGTCGCTGCGCGCGAAAATGGTGCGCGAAGAGCCATTGTACGGGTATACAGAAGAACTACAAAGATTACAAGGCGGACATGCAGTCGCTGTAAGAGTTGCGAGCGTGGCCAGAGCAACTAAATGAATAATGGCCTCGGTGTAAAGGTGGAGCGTGAGCCTCAGCCAATGGCAGCCAGCTCGATCACATTGATGACGCGCAAGGCTGGAGATCGAACGCTAAGGCGGTGATGCAGCCGACACGCTGTGCACGTGCCGACGCGTTGGAGTTCGGCGCGTCTTGCCACTCCCGGCTGCCACTGTTGCCTTACTTGTAAAGATAGCGCGTTTGCCTAGTTCTACACTCCTTTCTTTCTTCAAAATCGTCCATTCTGATATCGAAACTCACGTGTAACAGTCGTCTCTGGAAGTACTTCGCACACGCTTTACTTCAATCAGCACTTCCAAGTTCACACAATTTAAGAGCGCAACCGCAAGCCATGGCAGATCCACAAGATAATCGGCCAGGCGAGGAGCAGGAAGAGGAGGAGGAGATTGATGACTCTGTATGCTCCAATGTTGCACTCTTCCAATCGGTCTACTGACATCTTGCAGAGCTACAAGACTATCAAAGATGCAGTGCTCTTCGCCATTGATGTCAGCCCCACTATGCTTGAGCGCCCTCCCAAATCAGAAGACAAGAAAGCAGATCGTGATTCTCCGACATCTGCTGCGCTGAAATGTGCATATCAACTGATGCAGCAACGCATCATTTCAAATCCGAATGATATGATGGGTATCCTGCTCTTTGGTACTGAGCAGACTGACTTGAAAGATGGCGACAGCACATTCCAACATTGCTACCTCCTAGCGGACCTTGATATTCCATCTGCTCAAGATGTCAAAAGACTACGAGACTTAGTTGAAGACGAAACAGAGGCAGAAAAGATCCTCAAGCCGGCCAAAGAAGGAGCGGGCATATCGACGGTGCTCTTCTGCGCAAATCAAATATTCACCACCAAAGCACCCAACTTTTCCTCGAGAAGACTTTTTCTAGTGACGGACAATGATTATCCAGTCAAGGTCAAGGCAGATAAAGACACAGCGGTTACTCGGGCACGTGATTTGTACGACCTGGGCTGTACGATCGACTTGTTCCCTATATCTCAACCTGGGCGCACCTTTGACCGATCACGCTTTTACGATGATCTCGTCTACCCAACCTCGCCTTCAGACCCAGATGCGCCGATTGCTCTAGCATCCACAACCAAAATCGCAAAGAGCGGCGAAGGCATTTCGCTCTTGAAGCAGCTCATCTCCTCGATCAACTCGAAAGCAACACCTCGTCGCGCGCTCTTCACTCTTCCTCTTGAGCTTGGGCCTGACTTCCGCATAGGAGTGAAAGGATATGTGTTGATCAAGCGTCAAGAGCACGTTAAGTCCTGCTACGTCTGGGTTGGTGGTGAAAAGCCGCAAATCGCAACCTCTTCCACATCACACTTAGCTGACGATTCTGCGCGCATCGTCGAGAAGACAGAGTTAAGGAAAGCCTACAAGTTTGGCGGCGACGCCATAACCTTCACACCCGAGGAGATTACCAAGATACGACAATGCTTTGGAGATCCCGTCATCCGCATCGTAGGTTTCAAGCCCATCTCCTGCCTTCCTCTCTGGGCAAACGTCAACAAAGCGACCTTCATCTATCCCTCAGAAGCAGACTTCATAGGCTCAACACGCGTCTTCTCTGCCTTGCAGCAGAAACTGCTCAAATCCCAGAAAATGGGCCTCGTATGGTTCATCGCGCGCCGCAACGCCTCACCCACCCTCTGCGCCCTCATCCCCTCCGAGGAAAAACTAAATAAAGACGGCGAGCAAACAACACCCCCAGGACTCTGGCTCATCCCCCTCCCCTTCGCAGACGACGTCCGCCAATTCCCCGAACCGGCCGACAGCCCACTCAAAACGACAGATGAGCTAACAGATAAGATGAGACTCATCATCGAACAACTCCAACTGCCAAAAGGTGTGTACGATCCGTCAAAATATCCAAATCCAGACTTGCAATGGTTCTACCGCGTGCTTCAAGCTCTCGCGCTCGAAGACGAGTTACCCGATAAACCAGACGATAAAACCATACCGCGGTATAAACAAATCGACAAGCGCTGTGGCGAGTACATTGAAGATTTTGGTCGCGAGTTCGACGTCGCTTTCGCGTCGCAACAGAAAACTTCCCTGGCGGATCGCACGGCTAGGAAGCGATCGGTGGCTGTGGATGAGAAGCCTGCTAAGCGCGTGAAGAAAGAGACAAAAGTCAAGGAGGAGGATGGTGAGGATGGTGATGAGGGTATGACGGATCAGCAGATGGCGGATCTGAATAACAAGGGTCAGATCAGTAAACAGACTGTTGCTGTGCTGAAGGAGTGGCTTGGGCAACGGGGGCAAGGTACTGTGGGGAAGAAGGCAGATTTGCTGGAGAGGGTGCAGACCTATCTTGAGGGGAAGGGACTTTGAAGTGTGGTTGAGACTTCGTTGAGTGAAAGGACCATTTTACGATTATAGTCGAGAGCTATCGTATGATGACGTCTACATCAATGGATCTTTGGAAGTCAACAGACGTGTCATTTTCAGCGTGATAGTTGATGAATTTGGGTTATTACACTGATGCATCTTCTGTTAGCAGATTCAACCAACAGAGCAGACACGTCGCCAAATAAATGTCGCAATCGCTGCAGAGACTCTATCTGTTGAAGCAAGATGTTATGAATGCTGGTAATGCTTTTTCGATGTGTTGTCTGCTTGCGTTTGTTGTGTTGAAACGTATTTGTGATAATAAATGTTGAAAAGCCAGTCCCTCACACGTTGTGCCCACTCGTTACCACATACTTACTTCCCCCCACTCGACCTCTCCACGAACAACGAACTACGAACAACGTCTAAAAATCAATCTTCTCTCTTTGCCTCTGCCTCTGCCTTTGCCCCTTATACCATACCAGCCTTCTGCTCACTTGACCAGCCCCGATACTCGACACGACGACTGGATGTGCACAGGAGCATGTGCATATTTTCAATTTGTGCTCCTTTTCATCCGCTGAGATGTCCTTCAGCCACGACAGATTGTCACGTCGCCTCTCGCAGACGCGACATATCATACCCCCTCTTCAGCGAAAGTGAAGGGCATAATTTAAACAAAAGGAATAAAATAATAACTATAACGCCAGGCACGTTTGTTGGTTAAAGCAAGTTGGCGTATAAGTTGATGTTTCAGTAAAAAGTCAAGTTGAAGGAATGACTGAGAACGTATGGGATCCTGTCTCGTATTTGATCCAGCGGTTATGCTGTTTTATATGTATTAGAAACCAATCACAAAGGGTAAGTCCGAATGGCTGTTTGAAGAAAGAAATTTACCTTTGTGAGTTGGAAGCCGAGTCTTAAGACTCGTTCCATGCGGCATTTCACTGTGCTGGCTAGTTCGAGGTATCGTTCTTCTTCATCGTGCTCGCGTTCAAACCACTTCCGCGGGAAAAAGTCGTGTGCCCAGATTAGGCCGCGGACTAGGTAATCCTCTGGGAGTGGGAGCTCATCGGTTCTTTCACCGATGCCAGGGAATACGTCTGCTGACAGTAAGGTATCCATGTCTTGGGTACGGGTCTGATTCTGGCTGTGCAGCTGGTTTTCGGTCTTGACCAACGTATTAAGGAATGCGACTAATTCGGCCCAAGGGATGTCGGTCAGCAGGTAAGAAACGTATGTGTTTGCGGCGAAAGTGGTTAGGTATGCGAGCATGATGTGAACGTGAGGAAGGACGTTCTTGTCGCCGATACGGCGGAGGACTAGAGCGAATGTATCGTTTGTGAGGGATTCGGCGGCTCGGAACGTGGGTTGGTCAGCTAGTTCCTCGAGCTTTTCTGATAGTTTGGCTTCTGGGATTGATGGTGGAGTGGGGTCTTGTTGATCTGCTGGGGACGCAGTGCGTAAGGTTTCCTCCAATTTCGAGGGGGACGTCTTTGCTTTCTCTTGAAGCTCAGTTAGGAATACCTGTCGAAGTGCATTCTCTTCGACTCCATACTCAAATCCGCCGGCCACATTTGTAACAGCTATGTAGACGCCTTGTTCCTTCCACTTCGCAGTAACGCGTCCAATGTGGTTGTCCAAGTTTCCCATAAAATCCTGTTTGGTAACCTGAAAATCTACCATCGACATCTCGAATAGCAGAGCATGGGCTTTAATGAAGTTGGTATCGATGGGCAAGGCGTGCGAGTAGGTAGCAACAGCCCTTCCAAGGATCGGGTCTAATAATGTGAGAATAGACTCCCGCGCGCTGGGAAATGGCTTCACGCAGGTGAGAGATCTGGCATAGTAGTATAGCTGCTGGAGAGCGTTGGGTCTGGCCAAGATAGCCAGATGATGGTAAAGCCTTCCAACGGTAGGGTTCTTGTCCGCTGCTTTTGTATACCAAGAACGTGCGACCCCAGCCCAGGTTTCTCGGTCGCGAATATCTTCGTCCTCAATAGCCATTCTGTAGCGGCCTAGATCTCCAAGGCACTCGATCCAAGTATCCTCGAATGCTGGGACGGTCTCATAAAGCAACGCCATCATTTGGTACGCGAGGTATATAAATGCCAACATGTAATCAATGCTATCTGGGAGACGACGGCGTAGCAGCTCCAAAAAGGAGTGAATTCCGTGTTTCCACATTCGCGCTGGCATGGAGTATTTAGCTGCAAGTCGTCGCAGAGCTGGGGATGCTGAGGGATGCTGTGATGCTAGAAAAACTGCACAAGAACACGATGTGTGAGCATTTTTCTGCCTTGTATATATGCGTTTTGTAACTTACAATCATGATGTTCATGCAACAACGTCCGGTGCAGTGCAATAAGAGCTTGCCAGTGATCTGAAGCTAGTTTACCATCCGAATCATCTTGTGCAGCTGCGGCTTGAGCACGATCAACATGAATACACTTTGTTTCAACCATGGTCAGCCCAGCATATATAGACTTTACTTCAGATGCAAGTTGCTCCTGAGATATTGGTCGGCTATCTGGTTGCAAGAGTAAACCAGGGTACCGCGAATCGTATCTTTGGAGTTCAATCAAGCCTGGCTGCCGCTGAGGTAGCTGTAGCTTTGCAGCGACACGGTGAGGGGACTGGCGAACGGGTGATTGTGGTTGAGACTTAATAGTCTTATTAACGTCAGTCGACCACTCACTCGAGGGTTCTGGCGCCATGCGATGTGGAGATGGCACACCCTTTGCGTCCTGCTTAGGGTCGAAAAGACGCTGGTCTTGCGACTTCAGCTTATTTCGATCGGATGGAATGGTATACGGCATTTTCCTTGAAAATTCTGCGTCCATCTGTGGCTCAGCTTCCGCTGGGCGCTTATTTCTGGACTGAGGGGATGGCTGGCGTTCATTCTTCGCCTCTAATGTAAGACCAGCAATATCAGGCGTAGACCGATCACCAGCGGTCGCTTCTGACATTTGCTCGGATCTGCTAACGGCGTTAGAACATGCTGAAGGACATAAGAGGGATTTTGTCAATCACCTGAGTTTTAAGGCAGCTTCCTTTATATAGGATCGAGCAAGACGCGGCTCCAAATCTTTGATGTCAGATGCATGATCGGCCTTCACGTGATCGTACAGCTGAAAGATGCTTTGAAAGATCCGGTCATGGTGATCTGAAAATGGGCACGGTAAAGCTCCGGCTTGCGAGTCTGCCTTACTCTGTGTTCGTAGTGCTGTCACGAAGCGTGATTCGACCACGTCTCCGGACTCCATCTCTGGGCGCGTCAATTCAGGTTGAAATCCTTATTTCGGGTTTGGGTCGTCTGATGCGGCGTTTATTGAGCAAGATGGGGCAATATGTTATGATCGGTCGTAGTAACATCCCCAGAGTTCGTGCGTTCTTTCTGTCAGCATGCAGCAACACGGCCGATTTCGATTTGCAAGCTGCCAACCGAAATCCAGAGCTATCGCACGTTGCAGTATATCAGTGCATTGGCCACTTGTGTCCAAGGTTGGGGCCAGAAGTGCTCAATCGCAGAACAGCAATTGGAGGCTAGCTTCGGATGGAGGGAGCGGACGGGTGTCTGAGTGGCAATCTCGCACGCGATAGAACAACGGGCAGAACATATAAGAACAAGGACAGACACGTCTGGCTACTGGAAGCGGAAGGATCCGGCGGATATGTACCGTGAGGAGATGCGGCTCTGCTGTGATATTCCTCTTTAGTTTCAGATGGTTCGCATCCAGGCAACAAGGCAAATGGTCCGAGCGTGATATCCTTGCAAGCGGGACATGACCGTGGGAAGGTCCTCCAGCTGGGCAGGTCGCAGCATTCAATCGTCCCCCGTTCGTCTCTGAGGCCATGCCTTGCGTAAGGCAGCAGAAACCCTCCCCGGGCCACCAGAAGGCAACCGGCACGCCCCATTTTCTAGGTACCAAGGGCATCCTGACCGCGGCGCCCGATGGACGCGCTTGCTCCCTTTGCTCCGTATGCATCTGCTTGTTCGAGGGCGCCATTGCGCCAGCCCAGATTTTGCGAGTGTATCCTTTTCGCAGTACCGGTAATCGTACCAGTAGCTATGTAGCTATCTTCAGCCGGCGAGGTCCCAGTTGCCTCGCGCGCTGGACGAGTGATTGAAGCCAGCTCGCTCTTTCGTAGCCGTTCCCACCATCGCTATCCATACGCACCATGAACAACCTGTCGCTCACCAATACTACTCACATGCTCACCTCGTCCCTCTCACGGGCTGGCTGGCTTCACTACCTAATTCGACACTGCTCAGGGTAACCACCACACGCAGCTTTGGCGCACCGTTACACTGCACCGATTCTCGTACAGGCCCCATTCCGGACGCTGTGGCCTGTGGCATCAGCCGCTGCATCAGAGCGAGACAAACTTGGCCCATAACGCCTCAGCTCAAGCGTTACCAAGATGAACAGCTCAGCGCAGCAATCAGCCACACATTGCTAACAATACAGCAACCACTGCGCATCTACCAACACCGTGAGCGATGCCCGCATTGGGCTTTTGTCTGCTGTGGTCACGCATGCCTATCCGGTGTACCAACGAGGACGGACATACGGTAGTCTGCACGGCCATATGCAACGTCACCCGAAGCCACGCGATACACTGCTCACGATTCGTGACACGTCTCAGTGACCCGCAGGACCTCTATCGAGTTCCAGTAGTCACGTTCGCACGTTGGTTGTGTATGTACCACAACTCTGCCAACTCAAGCAAAAACTGTGCCTGGAGAATATCTGGAGCTCTGCCTGCAGCCATCGCCCGTGTATGATTGCATCGGCCCAAGTCACGTTGCGCAATGCGGGGCTCTCACGTAGCGTCGAATCGCAAGAAGTACCGGCTCCGCGCAATCTTTTGTGGACACTGAGAGATGCCTGGAAGCCTGATGAAACGAGATATCAGAAGAACAGTGAGCAGTGCGTTGGGCAAGCGTCTGAATCCGGGGGTCGTATGCGAAAAGGCATGGAATGCGTTTGCCTTCTGCGCAAATTGAAGCTTGTGGATTGTAGCGTGGCACTCAAAGCGTCCATTGCCTCACAGCTTACCAGAATTGGGATATTGGCACTATAACGTGTGAAATTGACCATGTTGCAACGGGCACTGTTGCTCGACTTCACCTACAATCTGGTCCCCTACGTTGGAAAAAATACAGCATCCTTTCACACGACCAAGGGTCGATAACGATTGGAACCGATCGAACGAGAAGGAATCAGGCAATCCCTTCTTTAAGCTACAGGAGTTATGATATTATGAAGGTCTTGGTATGGCAATGGTAGGTACAAAATGCTGCAACTAACTAGTGGTTCTCTGCTTTCACGGCGTTCGATCCTTGCGGAGAAAAACATAACAAGGTTGTAATTGAGAACTTCTTCTCAATTGAAAGCCTGCTCAATCCTGACCGTTAGCCAACCTGAAAATGACTGGAGTAACAATAGTTTGGCATTCATCCATGGTCCACTACTCAATGCGCGAGTCTAGTGCAGAGATGCTGTGAGCAGTGGAGCTATCGAAGGACAATTCTTATATGCAGACGCAAGATCAGCCATGGCAACGCATCAGCCATGAGCACTGGCTGTACTCCTGGCAGCTTGGGTCCACGTAATGGGGCTGTTGTACCTGGTTGGATAGCAAGGACGTACAACATCAAATTCCACGGGTCGGGTCGACTCATAGTGCGCAGCAACGTGATACGTAGTGCCCGCGCACGTTGCATGCGGTCCTTCTGCCTGCTCATGTACGCACATGAAACTCGCTGACTCGGGAACATCCGGACAGATATCTATTCTGAAACTGAGCAAGGCGAAGGAGCGTGAACGCGCGTCTATCTGCGTATTCGCAGTTGAGTTTGGATCAGACTTGGCTGATGGATTGGACAAAAGTCTTCAGCTACATTTAAACAAGGCAACCTTTGGGCAATCGTCGACGATACTCATAGTCCTTGGTTCCTTGTTTCGTACCCAACCACCTCCGCGGTCTGCAATGCAAGATGCGGCTTATCCCATGTTCGCGCTCAACGATATTGATTTCCTGCGCAGGTGGCAGTGAAGAATAATCCTTATTACATACGCCAGGTGTATATCTTCTTGAGTGTAGGATGCGTAGAGGCTGCATCACGCATATAGTGTATAGGCAGAAGCACAATCGGACCTCAGATGGAGTCCTCAGTAGCGGGGTTACAGCTCTTCCAAACATCCTATTTGGACGTACTGGTGGTCGCTTATGTAGGATTACCGGTACCGGTAGGACCCCGGCCACGAACCACATTGATGGATTTATGTGATAACGCGCCTTTCGCAATCCACATGACAACTGGTTTGTGCAAGAACGCAGCTACTCGTAAAAGGCAAGCGAAATGGCTCGGAGACTGGACCCTAGTCACTTAAGACTGGGATAGATATTCAGAATGCTGGTAACAAGGCTACGCAGTAGTGTGATTGGATATTCGAGCCCCCTATGTGGGCTAAACGAATCTCGACAAGAGCGCTCCACGTGGTATCTCCTGATAATCTATGCAGCTGACAGCTTACCGTTGATATTTTCCGCTAACGCTGTAGTATGTAAACAACTCACAACTTGACACTGGATAGGACGATCCACAGTCTTTCAAGACCCCCGTAGACGCTTTACCCCCTGCCTCAAACTCCTGTTATCGTTCCGTCAGTGCCATATGTGCGAGCCTTCATTCAAGGCATATGCCTCATTCGTTGAGGACGAACACAAGCGTCAACTTACGGCAGATAACACTCCGCGCTAAACGGTACACCAATCATGCCGAACAACTCTAGATCGATTCTACTATCACAAAACATTCATTGACCGATGAAGGTATGACGAGATGACTCTCCTGTCAAAATGGTGGCACATGTTCCAGAACTTAACCTTATCATTGCTTCGCAAACTGCAGCATGTCCGTCATGGACAACCATCAACAGCGTAGCCTACTAATTGTGGAAATACGGCCAAACACTATGTGTCAAGATGAGGCAAGTGACCGGTTTTGATGTCATTCACAGAATGCCGGTATGGAGAGGTGCAGCAAATTCGCCCAGTGAGGATATGTTACCGACACACATTGAACTCTGGACAAGTAAGTAGTATGCCTCATGACTATATTGCCTTGTTTTGATGTGTGCTCTGATCAAGCTTCTTGACCCCCATATTACCTACAACTTGGACATGGGACATGGTCTTTGACACATCATTCGTTGCACCGAAAGAACTTCATAGCCTAGTGGTCGAGAATCTGTCAGCAATCTGACTTTGGTTGGCTCACGTGCACTTAGTAGGGCTCAAGTTGATACATATGATCATGCTTGGGAAAATACGCCTTTCTGTGCAAGTAGTGTCCTCCAGGGCAGCAGTGCATCATGCTTGGGAAGAGCACTGGTCCGCATATTGTAACGGGCTGATATCTAGATGATTTGCTGGCTCGGACATGATACCCGTCACAATGGTCAAGATATCACCCGACTACTCTCTCGGTTCCATGGTGCAGATTTTGTCCTATCACTCATTTCGGTGACTGAACTTGGGCAGGCAAAATAAAGCGTGAGTGCCAATGATAACAGGCCACAGACATTAAGAGAACTCTTCAACTGGACTAAGTCTACACCAATCAACGCACACCTGAGTTGCGAGCGACCGTTACAGTTCTTGTCTCAAGTCCTCTTCCCTATCAATAAGCGTATGCCTCACATGCCG
Source organism: Plenodomus tracheiphilus IPT5 (assembly GCA_010093695.1). Taxonomy (NCBI): domain Eukaryota; kingdom Fungi; phylum Ascomycota; class Dothideomycetes; order Pleosporales; family Leptosphaeriaceae; genus Plenodomus; species Plenodomus tracheiphilus. The sequence continues at coordinate 60,977 of MU006335.1, forward strand.
GTCAACCCTAGAACCGAAGCAGTGGTTTTTGTGCCGCATCATAAGCGTGTCTGTCCCACACCTTGGTATTACAAAACTAACCACAGGCTGTGTTCCATGCATCCGTTGTATTGCAATACATTGAGTAGGTACATGTACATGGTGGGCGCACCATTGTGTGTCATAGCCTTGAATGGACAAGCCTAGACTAATCATTTTAGAGTGCCCAAAAGCGGCTCACCGGTGCGCCTCCCCAGATAATTCGGAAAAAGAATGCTCCTGATCGTCCCACTCAACCGGATTATAGAATCAAATAGCGATCATTCAGGAACAGCCATGGTCCTTCTGGAGCTTCGCAGTTGCCCTGACAAGGTCCATTTGCGGCGATTTGGAAAATTTTGTCAAGGCTGCCTGATACAATAATCATGCAGGATTGGCCAATGAAATGCTCTCGGCAGCATTCTCGCATGCACAAGTATTAGGTATATCACGACTCATGACCCGCGCATCACTGACCGGTGTAAACGACTGCAAATCAAGATCCACCTATGGTCTACTAAGCCAAGGCACCGTGTCTCAGGGCACCAAAGAGGAGGCTGGAGGACAATATCAGCTTGCCTCCCCGGGAAAATTAGGTAATGGTTTACTCTACAACATCGGTGACTATGGTAGACTGCATTTTGCCAGCACAGAGCAGTGGGGGCGGATTTTAATGGGACGCTTAATGCATGGACAAGGCTGTAGGGCTGAGCTGACTTCAAGCCGAATGATGACCTTGGGAGTTTTTTGAATTGAAATCTGGTCGCCTTCAATGAGGTCGTCACTCTGCCATTATCCTCATTCGTGTGCAATCAGTACAACGATTTGTTGTCAGACCGAGTCTCATCTAGATGGATGCATTGCATTGTGTACGTTGTGCCGTCGTTCCCAGACAATAACGTCAGAGGCGTAGCACCCGACAGTGTTGATTTGATGCTTAGGTATGGTGCGGGCGAGAGGACTCGGAGTAAGCATGATGATACCATGGAGACTTGCTCTCATGCGGTTAGACGGACCATGCACGTCATATAAGTTCACATCATGCTCCGTCGACCCACGTGCACCGTGTGTGGGGGGTCAAAAGTACATGGAGGACTTCGCAAGTATTGACTTGAATGAATCCGGGCCCTACTGAGGCTAAGACTGATATTCTCACCGAAATCGTGTCAGCAACGTTCTATCTGATCGTGAGATCTTTCCTGGACATCTGTGAAGGATATTACTACCGATGGATGATTGCTGACTATGCCTGATTGTCTAATCTGATTGCGCCAACCTGTACGTTGATTAACCGGTTCCTAGGCGAAGGGTGCTCATGTGAGGTATCGCCCGCCAAAGCGATTGTGCTTACTATTGGACCGATGCAAACATGACAATCGATCAGATACTGCTCCGTGGATATGGATGACTGAGCTGCTCTATGTTGAGGTTGCCTCGTTGGACGATCACTATGTACTCTTACATCGTGACCTAGGGTTGTGAGCATAGCACTGCCCATATGCACAAAAAGAGTGACGAGATACGCAGTTTGTGACCCGATAATCGGCATGATTTTCTCTCGAGATTACGTTGTACAGCTCTATCGGCGCTCTGTGGCGTTCTGATTGAAAGCAATCGTGCTTTTCTCCCGTTTGGAGAACCTCAGTCTTCAATTTGGCTTTACGCGGACTCGGATCACTACCTAGGTATGTCCTCAGTTCAGTTATTTGCCTACTTCAGCGTGTCTTACATGCCATAGATTTTGATTGTGGCAAAATATTAAGAAAGCATCTGGCCACATGGACATTCGAAGACTAGGTACGCTATCAGCTTTGACTGCATGGCCAGGTAATCATATTGCTCAAACCTTCTCTGGCGTCAGGTTGCGCAAATAGACGGAGTGGAGTGCTGCAGTCATAGCTAGTATGCATGTGACTTGTGACATTACTTACGACGCTACCTTCCCCATGACCGGTCTTAGTAAGAACGACTGACGAGTTTGTGTGGCTGAGTCGGTAGAGCCGCGGGTGGAAAGTCGTGAGACCACAGTCCATTGCAAAGAGTAAGTGCATATACGATCGAGGAGGATGTTATCTTGCTGCTTCTGCGTTTTGGTACAATGAAGATGAATCTGATTTCATCGTCGCTGACTGGAAAGTTCCATGCGCGACTTAGGATGGCTTAATGCAAGACTGAAGTTCTTCGACAGGGACACACCTCCCTCTTCATATTTTTCCTGTCATTTTAGAGTACTTATTGACACCGGGTACCATCGTGCAATCTCTAGTGGCCAGGCCGTCTGCGTGACTTGGTCTATGTCTTCTCAGCAGACATACCTATTACAGACCAGCAAAGTGACGAGTAAGGCAGTGATAGATTTGGATCGCCATTAGAGATTCGAAACAGTACTTTGCAGAGACATTTGTGCGAATCAAAGCGGTATGTAGATCATACTCTCAGTACAGAATCTATGAAAATGTTGTGTAGCACGCCAGATGTGCAACTTTGAGGTAGTTCACATCGCGACACACATCTTTGGTTGTTCACCGCCTTTGCCCCATCTGTACAATGTTAAATTTCATTTCAAGTTGAAATCTTGACGATGGCGATGGTGTCCAAGTGTGACCGACCGTTCCACCACTGTGGTGATCGACAGGAACGCGGCTATATCCGAGGAGTTCCGTGCTGACGAGATATTCGGCCTTCGCAACAAATCGATACGTCCATATTTCGTGATCGGGAATCGATTCGAAGACGAAGGGCAAAAGCAATATGTCCTTCGTTCATGACTGCAGCCACAAGGCGGCTAGCGCCATGTTCGGGAAGATATCGCAGCCGACACTCCGATCAGATATGCGATGGGTCGCAATAGCGACGTCATGACCAATCTGGCCCAGCGAACCACGGAAGTCTCCCTGTCTCAGGATTCAGGAAACGTACCAACGGACAAGTGCAGCGGACGAAGCGTAGGCACCTTTGCTCCAACATCGATAAGGCTTACCGTCGAGCATTGTTGCTGTTGTCACGGCTTATTGTGAGGCGTTCTATACTTGGTAAGCAGACAAGGCGCGCTGGTGGAACGGGAATGGCGACAGCAATGCGCGCGATGTTCGTGGACGTCCAGTACTGCGACAACACGTTTACAGGATTTACGCGACTCAATGAGAGAAGATCTGACGCCTGAAGCAGTAGAACTCCAGCGATGCGCACGCGATCGTAACTCGTACCCATCCTTCAACCCTCTCGGGTCCCCACCCGTATCAAAGAACTCTGCCACTGCATTTACTCCAAAATGACCTCCAGTGCCGACGCCGCCTTTGTCGAGGATATCGACGTAGATCAGCAACTACGAGCACGTTCGAATAAGTCGAATGTACCATTATACATACCGAAAAGATCAAGGGCGCATTCGCCTGGGGCGGACCGCGACAACGAAGATGCGCCACTGTTAAGCCCTACGAGAAACAATTATGGAAGTGCAAATGGGGATGATCAGGACAACGGAGAAGATGAAGGGGCGGGCGACAAGGACTTTCGCGGACTGCCGTGGTGGAAACGACCCTCAGTATGTACATTGGGCATCTCATGGGAGTGGCGATGAGATCATGTGCTGACGGAGGTAGATTTATTGGCTACTTCCACCGTTCTTGCTGTTCACGACGGCGTTCGGTGGTATCATAGTACCCAAGATCAACCTGATCATGGACCTGGTCTGTGAAGAATACTACGATTCAATGGGAACCGACCCCATCTCTGGCCCCATGGATCCAGGGGTGGATCGCTGTCAGAACGATGCCGTTTCGTCCCGGTCTTCGCTGTTCCTCCTCTACGCCGGCTTATGCTCTGGTATTCTGTCTGCCATCATCAGCCCAAAGATTGGGTCACTGTCTGATCGATATGGAAGGAAAAAGTTTATGATCTTCAACACATGTGGTGCTTTGTTCGGCGAAGTGCTGACGATTCTGGCTGCCAAATTTCCCGAGACTTTACATGTCAATTGGATTCTTGTGGGCTATTGTCTTGAAGGAATCTCTGGTTCATTCATTGTTGGCATGGCTCTCGCGCACTCTTACGCGTCTGATTGTGTCTCACCCCAACGACGCAACGTTGCGTTTTCGTACTTTCACGCTTGTCTGTTCACCGGCATCGCGATCGGACCTGCGCTGGCTGGCTACATCATTGAAGCTCGCAAGAAATATGTCGGGAAGATTGATGCAGTGTTGCTCATCTTCTACATGGCCCTGGGAGCTCATCTCTTCTTCATTGGGTTCCTTACCTTCTTCGTACCCGAATCACTCAGTAAATCTCGCCAGGAATTGGCACGCGAGAAACACGAGGAAGAGAGGCAGAGACTCGGCCCTGCGTCTGACTGGATCAACCAGCTGCGATCGCTCAATCTCTTCGAACCTCTTAAGATCCTCTGGCCAACAGGCCCCGGTACTTCATCTGCAGTGCGGTGGAATCTCATATTGCTCGCTGCTACAGACACAATCATGTTCGGTGTTGCAATGGGAGCAATGGGCGTCGTGCTTGTGTACACTCGCCGTCAATTTGGCTGGCAAGAACTCGAATCTGGGCGCTACGTTACCATCGTCAACAGCTGTCGCGTCTTCGCTCTCCTAGTCATTCTTCCGGCCGTCACACGCCTGGTGCGTGGAAAGAACGGCGCATCGCGTGTACGCAAGTCTGGATCTGATTTGCTCGATCTCTCTATCATCCGTGCCGCCATCCTATTTGATATGCTTGGCTATCTCGGTTTCACCCTCTCACGCAGGGGTGAATTGTTCGCTTTGTCTGGAGCCCTGGCGTCTATTGGTGGCATTGGATCACCAACATTGGGTGCAGCTCTGACAAAGCATGTTCCGCAGGACAAGGTTGGCCAATTGTTGGGTGCGACAGGCTTGTTGCATGCAGTGTCAAGAGTGGTTGGTCCCACCATCTTCAATGGCATCTACAGCGCGACTGTGGGCACATATAGGCAGACTGTTTTCGTTTGTTTAACAGTAACCTTTGGTGCAGCCTTTGTGTGTAGTTGGTTTGTACGGCCACATGGTAAGTTTGATTTATTCATTGGGACGGCAAAATAGCTAACAGAAGCACAGTATATTTCGATGAGCCTGCTAAGCATACAGCAGGCCAGGATGCAGCGGACGAACAGGAGGCATAGGCTACTACCGGCTCTACGCTTTTACTTTTCTCGACCCTTGAAGATGTCGGACATACCGTCCCCCTTTTCTTTTGTATAAACTACAGTAACAGCGACGGCGTTTGGTATTGGATACCTTTATTTACTTGTTCAAATATACACACAAAGTAGATGTTTCGGCGGATCAATTTCTGTTCCAATATCGCGTAGATATGCATTCTTGAATCAGATTGTATTCGCAACCCATGTCCCGCCTTGAACCTGCAGCGCTTGTCGCACAGTCTTGCCTAGTGCCAGAGGCTCTTCATTGTCAAAATCAATGTTATCCACGTCCCTGTTTAACGTGACAGGTATCACACAGAACTCTGGTGCATAGAAACGACGCTTGTAACCTGTGAGGCTACATACTATATCACAATATGTGCGGAAGTCTGAGGCAACTGACTTTCTAAAGTAATCAAGGATAGCGTTTAATGTGAACTGACGAGACTAAATGATTCCACTGTATGGAGGGAGTCGTAGACAGCCCTTCCCGGCGGGTGCATACATTGGCTCACTGCCCCACTTGCATGCATTGCCTACCAACCCCACTGCCCGCCCCAACAAACCATCCCGGTCTCACCTTGCCCCTCACCGGTCACTCCTTCCTCACTAACAAGTCGCGCCTTCCCAGAAGCGTTCAGATATAATATGAAAGATTCGGCAATTTGTCATCAAAACAGCAACCAAGGCACTTTGGGTACGTTCCAACCATCAGGTCTCAGTCATCTGAACAAATCACTAATTCCACATTCAGCGGAGTGGTTAACGCGCTGGCCTGCTAGTCCTTCATCGCAAGGAAAGTCAGCCAGTTCCTTCGGGAGCGTGTGTTCGAATCACACAGGTGTCGCGACAACCTTTTTTGCTTTTTGGAGGCTGCTGACGTTATGTGGGGCGGTGGTTGGCCTTTTTTTTTGGGAATGTGTGGTCAGATTGGATTTCCTTTTTGCTAGTGGGTTTGGGGTCTACGGGTATTCGTGGTTTCAGACTACAGCGGAGTATCGTAGTGTGATTTGTATTAGAGTTTGGTCCAGAGGTGAATAGAGTGTTTAGCACTTTATAGTGTCCAAGATGTTATTATTTCAAGTGGGGAAGTAGTATACATAGTGCCTAAACAGATAGAAACAGCATTCGAGTGCTTGCTGATGTTAAGTTTGAATTGTTGCTGGGCGTGGTGGGAATCGTGATGATGGCACGTGAAGCTTCGGGTCAGGCACAAGGCGTCACGGTTACCCCCTTCTTTACGAATTTCTCAAGAAACAATTACCTAGCCTGGAATTGCCTATGGCCTGGATAGAAAATCATGGGTTTACAAAAAGGTCTTAATCAGCTTTTTTTTGCGCCCATTTCGCTCAGAGATTCAAGGAACTTCACGACGAAATCGCCGTCGCAGTTGTTAATCATAGACGTTATATCCAGCGTTACAGCAAGTTCAGAGTCGACCTAAACGTTCACCCCCTCCAAGACCTCTCTTGACCGGGGTGGACAACATATTTGCAAGTTCGTCACTTCGTAGTAGAAGTGTTGACAGCGTGGCCTTCAGCAGTCAAGGATTTGGTCTGCAGCTATCATCATGGAAAATGAGCATGAGCCGCAAAGATAAAGACCCACAGGGATGATTCACGCCTATCAGACTGACTGGTAGTATCGAGTGTTATAGGAGTGTTGCATAAGACGTGTTATTTAGGAGCAGTGTAGATTCACCCAGCTAAAGAAGAACAAACGGACGCGATCAAGTTCGGGAACACTACTTATCGTAAGTTCCAGATAACTACACCCTAAGCGGACTTCACCAAATCTCTCGCAATCCTGCGTACTAGCGTAACGGTTCATACTCAGGCCAGGCTCCCATTGGAGTCACGTAGTCGTGTGCAGTTCAAGATGTAGGCTGGAGGGACCTTGGATACTATTTGGTTGGAGAGCGTAAGTAGCTGCAGGTGATCTTTCGCGCGATGTGGCGGTGCAATGTTTAACAGCGTCCCTTTCCCAGTTCACTACGTGCTTCGAATCATGTGCGGTAACAAAGGCCAATGAAAGACAGAAACCCCTCTTATTGTCCAATCCACCCCACACAAAGAGCCATGTGAAGGGCGGAATAGTCCAAAGGTATGGCTTTGTCCGTTTGTTTGCATGGATCGCGCGGGAGATCATTGCGCTTCGCGACTTTCACCTTGGACCCTGCGCAGGCCTGGTACCCCCGCTACATATCCTAGACCTGACCGTCCCTCTCTCTCCCTCACTTCTTCTCTCTCATAACACAATCAAATTCGATCTTTCGATTTATACCTGTCCGCTCGAGCTGCTTTTCAACCCTCCGTCTATCAGAAACCTCACAGTACCCCACACCTCACCACACCTCACCACACCTTCACCATGGCGAAGCGCAAGACCGCTCCTACCGACTCTAATTCTTCGACCAAGAAGACCAAACCCACCAAGGCCGCCCCAAACACCAAATTCACCAAGACATCGGCCTCCAGGCCATCTATTTCCAAGGCTACGGCCAAGCTTGAGGCAGCGCAAGTACTTGACAGCGTTGTCGTCAATGACACCCCCGCGGGCCTTACAGAATCCATTGGCTCCATCACTACCAGTAGCACATCAGCGACTTCAATCAATGATGAGGACGAGTTCGAGATTGACTTTGACGCTGTTGAAGACAACGACAACAGCTCAACCCTAATTGACTCTGATGACGACAACATCGAGAAGGTGGAGGCTTCATCTACCATCGAAAAGATCGAGGAGGCCATCGAAGTGGTTCTGGACGAAAAGACGCCTGACGAAGCCGTTGCTACACCCAAAGCCGACACCGCAGCCGATGCCATTGCCATTACTGCCAGTGTTGAGAAAACACCTGAAGAAGTTATCACTGCCAACGCCGAAGTTGGAAACAAGAGCGAACAGGAAAACCAGGAAGCGCCAACTGTATCTAAAGTAGTAGATGATCGTTCTGACGAATGGAAGGCTAAGTATGCTCGGCAGGCGCTCATCAACGGCCTCACGACCCAACTCACATACTCTCCTGCGATGTTATCTATGGCAGGTGCGAGCGTTATTGGCGACACTGTCGATGTGACCCTTAACGTGAATGGTCTGAAGATTGATGTTTCGTTCAAAGTCGTCGGTCTAGAGGAGCTGGCGGAAACGGATGAACAGGTCGCTTCCGAAGACAACAGCACCAACACCACTGCTGAGGTCGAATCAGTGCCAGCAGTCATCGATACTACCGAGAAGCCTCGCGGCCTCAGCATCGACATCGAGAAGGCCCAAAATGCGCTTCAGAAGGCTGCACCACTTTCCGCAAATACCTTCCCCACCGACACCCGCGCTCACATCCCCTGCAAGTTCGGCGAGTCTTGCAGCAAGGGCAACCACTGTCACTTTGACCACACTTCCACCATCAAGAAGAAGCTGTGTACTTGGGTTAACACCACCAAGGGTTGCGCTAAAGGCAACGACTGCCACTTTTCCTATGAGCACGAGGGCAAGCTGTGCTCTAAATCAACCTCGCGCATGACTTGTGAGAATGGGGCGACCTGCGCATTCAAGCACAAGGAAGACGGTGCCAAATCTTCAAGGAATATGCTGGATGCACCTCTCTACCATCTACGAGCGGGTACGCCAGGAAGCCTTGCCTCGTCACACTCTCCTTCTATCGCGTCAGTGCTCTCGCCTGGACTTTTGCATAACGCTCTGAACCAGTACCAAGGGCAGAGTGATATTGTTGGATACAAGGACTCTTACAACTCGACCAGTAATGTACCCACACGCCCAAAATACCTTGGGAAGGGTGCAGGCCAGAAGCGCCATGCTGAGAGCGAGGAGAATGGTTATGACGCACTTCGCCCTTGCAAGTACAGCAACAACAACCCCATTCAACACCACAATCAGCAGCAGACTGGATATGCTCCTACAGGCCCTCAGAATTCTCGGAGTGGTCGCAGGTTTTCTCATCCTCGCGGTGGACATGGACACCGCGGCAAACATATTGGCCGTGGCGGCAGGCAGCACAATCCGTGAAGGCAGCCTTGACATTCATCAACATCCAAACGTTTCAACCATGAGCACCAGTGTTGCTGACACTGTGACACGCCGCTGCTTGATAGCATCTGCAACAAGGGTTTGACAACAGACTCGGGTCATGAGCCACGGGGCTTCGCTTGCCATAAACACGACCGATTCGTAACCACCATTGCCGTGAGTGAATTCGCACACGAAGGAACCGTCAGTGCCCTCAAGATCTGGACACTGACCTATCACTACGTAACTCACGAATCTCCACGAATGAGTTTATAACCGTGCAGCCTGGGAGAGGCTATCACGAGGGACATGCAACTCATAATAAGACATCGTTTCCCAAAAACATAGGTAGAATAACCAGCGTGACAAAAACATAAGTAAAGCAGCAGTAAAACAAAAAAACTTCGTTTAGCAGTGAAAATAGTGAAAATCATAGGGAAATATAGAGAGAGATCGGAATAGTAGTTAAGGAAGTAAAATAGAAAAAGAATTAGAAAAATAAAATATAAGACTTGACAGCCTTATATCTCCTCTCTATGCATTCTGTGTCGTGACTCTCGATTTGTGTTGTAACCACCAGCAGAGCGCAGACATCCTCATATACGGTACAAGAAGGGCATATCCGTTTATGTCTCGTGTCACCCACCACAGCTCATCGAAGCACAGAGTATGCGCAATCTCTGCATACGAAAGTTTAACTCTATGATGCCGGTGTTAAAGGGGTGGAGTCCTCATCCTCTAAACATCAACTAACTTAGCCTCGGCCCAAAAAGCCCACATTCGTTCCTTCCCCGTGGAACTAAACACCAAGACTTTCAATTTTCAGCATGTGAAAAGGCTACTAACATCCGAACCACGATTTGGAGAAACCACCACAAAGCAAATTCCATCGACAAGATACCAAAGGCACAACAACACCCCCGACCCCCCAACACAATGTCTCCACGCGTACCATGGACACCACGAACCCTCTACCTAACCACATTCAACACCCTCTTCTCCACACTCTGGTTCTCCATTCTCGTAAACGCACTTTCCCACTCCCAAAGCACGAAACAAGACCTCTTCATCGCCACAGAAGCGCAAATCCGCTGGCTTCAAACCGCCACCTTGATTGAAATCATACATTCCGCCACTGGCAAGTACTCCCCTCTCCCCTTCCCAAACCCAATAACCCCCATACATACACCCCCACACCATCCTCCTTCCCCCAACTAGTCCCCAAAATATCCCCTGGTCCAACCTACTACCTACTAATACCCCCTAAAACAGGTCTCATTAAATCCCCCACAAGCACAACATTCATCCAAGTCACCACCCGCGTAATCCAAGTCTGGCTCATCTGGTATACATTCCCCGCCAGCACCGCAGCGTCCTCTGCCTATTACGCGCTTGTATTGGCGTGGTCGGTTGCGGATGGGGTTAGGTATGCGTATCTGGCGCTTAATATGCATGGGGTAGCGCCCGGGTGGTTGGTTTGGGTTAGGTATGGTTGATTTTATTCCTCTTCTTTTTGGTAATGTTGCTGGGGGTAAGACTTGGGGTGGTGGGCTAATGAAGAACAGATATACAATGTTCTACATACTCTACCCAATTGGCATTGGAGCGGAATGGTGGTTGTTTTACCAGGCGATTGAACCAGCGCAGAAAATTAGTGGGGTGATTCCACCGATATTTTATTTCTTGTTGGCGCTTTATGTTCCTGGTGAGTTCTTACACAGGCTCGATGCGTTGATGTGGACTGGACTGACGATTAGAAAATAGGTGCGTATAAAATGTACTCGTACATGATCAAGCAGAGGAGGAAGACGCTGGGAGGCAAGCAGCGAAGTTCTTAAGAACGTTGCGAGATATGTGATTATCAGTGTTATGATTATGGATAGAGACGTCAATATTGCATTGCATTGATCCAGAGACTCAAAGTCTCATTGAACAAAATAATACACCGAAAAATAAATAAGTAATTTGTATCCATTCCCCTGTTCCCAGACATACGAGACAACTTAGATATAAGAGACCTTGACGCCCATCCCCACCGTTCTTTTCACTTTATCCATTGCGTTCCTAATGACACGCAATATTCGTTCTCGCAAATCTCGCCGGCCAAAGGCCAAGGCAAAAGCTATCAGGAAGAGCAACGTTCGAAAAAAGGCCATGGGATTTGCAGTCATATTATGTGCCGTATTCGATATGAGCGCCTGGATAGACGCAAACATGGTAGTGGCGCGGTTGTAGAGTCCAGGAGGGGGTGTGATTGGACGCTTGGCGGGTTGACGTGATGTGCGAGATGGTTGCGAGGGCGGTGGAGGTTGAGGCTTGCGGAGGCGCTCGTCTGAGCTTCGAGGCTGTCGTCTGTTTTCTTCCTCGCGCTTTCGACGTTCGTCCTCGGCGCGGGACTGTTCCAGGCGTTTAGTTTCGGTTTCTTTGCGGCGTGCTTCCATTTGCTCTTGTTGTTGTTGGCGAAGCTTCTCTTCTCTTGCCTCGGTATCTTCCTTCTCTTCCTTCAGGGAGTGCAGAGCCAACATGAAAGCTTCCTTGCGCTCGTCGTCCAAGACTTCTGACATGCTGATGAACTCGCGCGCATAGTCCCACTCCTCGTTCCTTGGCAGGACGTGCAGTGTGTACAGTTCGAGAAGCTTGATGCGCTTTTCCAAGTCACGAGGCGTGTCGGTACCGTTCTGCTGACCGCGCTGGCTAGGGCGGCGCTGTAGGTAGGATGGGGACGACATGTGTTGGGAGATGTCAAAGGTTGGGTTGGCGGTAGCTGAAAGGTACGTCTCGAGTTTCTGCTGGTTGAGCCTCTGCGACGGCGAGTGGGTGAGCAGTAAGGTCGCACTGCACGGTAGTCAGTACGTAGATCTCTTGTGAAGGCTGCTTCAGCAATACTCACAGGTTAATGACCACATCCGTATCCACATCACCCTCGACGCCCGCATAGCCATCCTTGACCACCTCATCCCAGACGCTGCCATCGCGACACTTGGAGACCAATTGCTTCCACCTCGTGCTCCCAAAAGCGTGCTTGCCCTCTTCTGCGCCCAGCTCGACCACCGAGTTGAGAAAGGTGAGGTAGAAGCTCCAGACCTTCACGCGGGTCCCGCGGGATGCGTTGGCAATGGGGGCATAGCCCACAACATGCCCGTTCTGGCCGTTGGCGTCGTCGTCGTGCGGCGGCGGGGTGATGATGGGCTCAATGGTGGAGAGGGCCTCGGGCAGGCGGCGCGTGAGGAACAGCTGGGCGGCCTGGCGGTATGCTTTGGCGATCTGCGACGACTGCTGCCGGGACGCCGACAGCGACGAGATGGACGACGAGAGGTAGCGCGACCCGCTGATGTCCTCGTACAGCGCGGCCATGGTGGTTGCTGGGTGGCTGGCACGTGGGGCGAGAGGCTTCCTCGATGGCACGCCTGCTTCGTCTCTCGTCGTGGTGCCAGGAGGGAGTGAGGTGCGGCTCGGTGTCACTGCATTCCTCTCCGCCCATGTCAACATTCGAACCTCGGCTGCGCCTACGTGTCGACCACCTTGGCGGGTGAGCCGCAGCCGACCCCCCCAGCGACCAACCACCAAATCTCCGAGTCACGACACATGTGCTTGCGCAACGACGCGGCCGACTGTGCGAGACAGCAACTGCACGTCTGCGGCTCACGGTTTGGCAAACAAACGCATTGTCTGCGACCAGCCTTGAGTCATGAGCTAGACATCGCTCGCTTGATCACAGACTGACTGACCTCATCACTAACACCGGCTGACGGCTCCATACTTAGCTTGCAGCTTTGATGCATCTGCTCAATCATATCCATATTGACCTGAACGCAACCAGCTTTCTACTTTGCCTGCACACTGCTGCCAATTGACCAGCTCCCAGGCGACGCCATCCCCACAGCAACATGGACGTCGACGCTGAATCATTTCCACACCACCTCCTCGGTCTGTTCATCCACATATCCGAGGCCGACTTCGTATCCTTTGACTTGGAGCTCTCTGGAATACCCTCCCGACTTCCAGACAAACCAGCGCGCGGCCGAGGTCGCTACACTCTCGAAGAACGCTATGCCGAGACCAAGCAAGGCGCAGATCGTTATCAAATTCTACAAGTAGGCATCACATGTGCTCGGTTCGACTATATTGCCAACAAGTATGTCCTACGCCCCTACAACATCAACATTAGCCCATTACTTGACGAACGTCTCGATTTTGAGCGTGAGATAAGCTTCCAGAGTGGAGCATGCACTTTCCTCCTTAACAATGGCTTCAACCTTGGTGCTCCCTTTGCCAGTGGCGTGCAGTACCTCTCACGGCAAGAGGCAGAGCGTGCAAAGCAGATGGCATGGGACCGGCTCGACAAGAAGAATCCTATCGAGGACATGCAATTGAAAGAGGGGGACGTCGACTCACTTGATTTTGTCCGTCGTGTGCGAGAAGCTATCACAAAATGGAAAACTACGAAATCAGAGTGCCTGGAAATTACCACTCATACCGGCCTGAAGAATGCATCCTCAATACCAGCTATCACACGGTTTGAGAAGCGTCTTGTCCACCAGCTGGTTCGAGCAGAGTTCCCTGAACAAGTTTCAATAGGCCGACATGACTGCATCCGCATCATCTATCACAATGCTGAGCGAGAAGCTGACAATACCCGGCGAATAAAGCACCGGATCAAGGAGCAGATTATTCGCCAGACAGGCTTCCGCTGGATATTTGAGGCTCTGGTAAAGGGTGGTGATATTGATCGAGCTGATCCGTTATATTTACCTCGCTTGTCGTCAGCTCACGTTGTGACGGCCGACGCGTACGATATCAAGGATCGCTATGACCGTGCTGTTGCGCGTTTGAAGACCCGCCAGCCAGTCCTTGTGGGACACAACATGTTCACCGACATTGTATACTTTTACCGCACATTTGTTGGCGAGCTACCAGACACTTTGCAAGGCTTCCGGGAAGCCATTCACGAGCTATTCCCAAAGATTATCGACACAAAGTACCTGGCAACCTACGCGGAAGGCGACCTCAATGCATCGCCCACTCTACAGGAGATTGCAGAGGGCCTGAGCTGTCAGCCCCTACCTGAAATAGTCACTCACGCCGATCACTCCAAGTACGAAGACACTGAAGCATTCCATGAGGCGGGATACGACAGTCTACTCACTGCAACCATCATGATCAGGCTGGCTGCCAAACTAGGCGCGGAACGTAGAGGAACTGAAACAGAGGCCAATCAGCCACCCACACCCCCACTTGCGAATGGCAACTCAGCGCCAGTCCCCTTGGACGATTTCATACTGGACGGACAAGAAAAGGTGCAAACCCCAGTACCACTATCGCCGCCAGGAGAACCACAAGAATGGGCAACTTCCGCCAAGTCACGGCGTCGCAAAGCCAGAAAAGCGAAAAGGAATAACAACGACGAGGCAGCCAAAGGACGCTTCCACACCAAAAACGTCTTTGACAATTTACGCGCCTTAAATATAGACCCGAGTACAGACACCGACCCTTCATCAGCAGATGAGGAGCCAGCACTCGACTTTGACGCCATCGAGAACGCGAAATGGGATCAAGGACCAGAACAGGCAGCAGCAGGCTCTTGGGAGAATGCAGAGTTTGTGCAGGATAAGTCGGGCTGGGTGCCAATAGAGCAGGTCCCGCGGCAGGCAATGGAGATGGTCCCTGCGTTTGATGATGGGTTTTGGGCCGAGTTTGGGAATAAGTTGAGGGTGTTTGGGACGCAGGAGGCTGTGCTTGATATTGCGGCGTGGGAGTGTTAAGGTTAGTTTGGCATATGTGTCTGAGGTGTGTACAGTGGAAGTGGATCATCGGACTGGAACACGTATGAGATGGCAACGAGCTGGTTGATTGTATGCAGATTCGCATCGTGCTCTGAAAAGCGTGGGACGTAGTTGCCCCACCTAGGTACCTTGGTATCTAATAAATCATTATGTCACGTGAATTCGCGTTACATCCTGTGAACGCGTGCAGCATAAGCCTTTACCCACACAATCACCACACTGACCGGCAATATGACGCGATTTTGCGCGTGTGGTAGTGAATTTGTAGAGGAGGGCTCATTGCTAGACCTTCTCGCTCTCGGTGGGTCGGTCAGGCTGGGTAGTATGCACTGGGTATGCTTAAGCTAGGTCTAGGAATGTGTTGTAGCGGTCAATATGATTGCCCCTGCGTTACTTGGTATCTATTCCTCATCTACTTTACTTCGCATTCCATGGTCAAAGCAAAGCCAGGCCCAAACGCCAACCCTAGTCCAGCAACTGAAAATCTTCCAATGGTCAACACCATAGATCCCCTATATCTAATCCAGCAAGCACAAGCTCCAAACCCTACCACCACCACCCCACTTAGACAATCCCCTCCTGAAACCGCTCAACCCCCCTCTTAATCTCCCTCACAATCTCCACCGCCTCATCCACGCTACTAGCCTCAAAGTCATACCTCTTCGTCTCCCTCTCCTTGAACACAATCACCCTAAACATCTTGGGATGCTTCTTACTCACCTTACTCCCCACCACACTACTAAAATGCACCGTTGTGGTTTTACCCTGGCCCTCGACCCACGCGCCGCCACCGCGCACACCGGCTTTGGCGCCAGATTCGCCGGGCATAATGTGCATGTATTCGTTGTCGAGGGCGAGGATGCGCGATGTGGAGGATGCAAAGGACATGGGTTGTTTGCGGAGGACAGCGTAGCGGCGGTAGTAGCCTGTGGTGGAGAGGGTGAGACCGGCGGGGTCCGAGTGTTTGGCTAAGGGGTGTATTAATCCGGGCCCAGAGACTGCGGCGTTGATGCGCTCGCTTTTTTTGGTCTTCTTGGGCGCAGCGCCTGTGCTGATGACGAGGGGTGCGTTGGGGGAGGAGGAGCCTGGGGAACCGGCGAGTCCGAAGACGCCGTCACCTACGAAGCGGCGGCGTAGTAGGTCGAGATCCATGCGTGTGTCTAGGGCTTCGACGGTACGGTCGGGTGGGGCGACGGTGGTGCTCCCGCTTACTTTGAGAATGTAGAGGGCTTTTTCAAGACCGAGGTCGTGACAGACTTGATCGAAGATGTCGGCAATGTAGGTGTCGGTTGTGCAGTGTACCGGTATGGCTTTTGTGTTGAAATTTTCGTCTGTGAAATGGACGGTTACTGTCTTGGGGGCGCCAGTGCGACTGGCAGCATGTGTCTGTGAGATCTTTGGCATATCAGCGAGGTTGCTTGTGTCTTTGCGAGTCGCTGTTGGTGCGAATGATGGACCGATGATTGGGTTTCTGAAACTCTTTGCTCGGCTTGGGAATGGCTTCACGACCTTCTTCTCTTCCCGTTCTGCAGGCACATCACTCGTTGCAGTCTCAGCCGAGGCAGCCTCCTGGCTGTACAGAGGCGTTATCTTCTCATTTTCCCCAATCTCTCGCTGTGTCGCTTCAACTAGTGCAAACTCGTCCCATGGCTTATCTCGGGCGCGTGGTCGCATGCCTCGAGCGTTGTTAGATGCGAAGTCCTTCAATGGCTTATTTCTTGTCAAGGGCGGAAATTCATCATCGACCTCGCCATCATCGTACATGCGCATTACCCAGCAGTTGACGTTCATCTTCTCGACGGGTACAGGTGGTTCTATTTTCTCTTCCTGGTATCGGTGAAGCGCATATCCGATTGCCTCCGCGACGGTAGGGCCCTCCCCTTTGTCGTTGAACTTCCGAATGAGAAGTTCGACCGGCTTAGAGGGTTTCGATGAAAACGGGCAGTAGAGTTTGATGTATAGGGGATTTTGTTGTGCTTCGCTAGCAGCATTCCACCCCGCGAATCGTGCTAATGGATTCGAGGGTTTCTGTTCTTTAGCCCTGAGAGCCTGTGTCAATGCACTAACAGGCAGCACAAAGCTGATGGGTCTTGGAGGAGGTAAAGCCTGAAGTGTTGGTTGGAGAGGCTCTTTCCTCTTCCGTGGAGACATGTTCTGAAACGGCGTCAAGCCAGGCATAGTGGGAAGCTGGACTGCTGGGGATGAGTCTAGGGCATCACCGCCAGCACCTATCAGAGATCCGCTATCAGCGGAACCAGAGAATTCAGATGTGAGGGAGTCATCAGACTCGTCGTCTTCGTGCAAGGCTTCGAGGCGCGCTCCTGCAGCACCTCCGTCGTCTTCTTGCGTTCTTTGCGATAACAGCTGGCTGGTACCTGCGGCCTTTCGAGTCTTGACCCTTCTCTTTCTGAACGATGAGTTGTCAAACTCATTTTCAGAGGACATCTCACTACTGGTAATGGTGTCCCTCCTTGGGCGTGTTTTGGCGTTTTCTACGGTGCCGAGTGAACCTCGACGCAAAAGATCCTCGGGTGGCCGCGAGGGTGAAGTGATGAGAACTGAGGGACCTTCTCCAGCCTCCGCAAGCTCATTTCGCAGTGCTGAACCTCGTGAAGGTGACGAGCCTGAGCGTGTTCGGAGCGGCATCTTGGTGAACTTGATTTGGTTGGCCGGTCTGTGAAAGATAGGTTAGAATGGCACCAATAGCGAACATTCCCATGCATCCATACCTCTGCGCATCGTCGTCTTCGTCACTCTCGTCACTGAGGTCACTACTATCATCCTCTTCTAGCTGTTCCTTCCGCCGCCTTCGCTTTGCATTCAAAGTAGGTCCCACTGTGTCGTTGCTACCGCCACCAGTGACCATGCCACCCTCCTCTTCATCTTCGCCAAATCCCTCTGGTGACTTGAGACCAGCCGATCGCGGGGCCTGAAAGTATTCAGAGGTGATTGCCGTGGGAATCGGAGGAGAATATGTGCGCTTGATATCTGCGGCATTGGGCAGCCATCCTGCGGCGCGGAACGCGGGGTTGTTCAAGACACTCGAGTCAACATTGATCAGGCGTTCACCGACGCCGTCTTTGATAGTGGAGAGGTATGCAGTGCGGAGCTGGTATAGGACAAAGCTACATATGTTAGCTGGGGATGCCGAAGCCGCACGGAGGTGCTGCGGAGGGCTTACTCTTCGTTTTGAAGGAGCGACATGGTGCACTGAGTCAAGGGGGCATAGTCTCGGTATAAGGAAAGATGTTCAGGCCAGCTGAAGGGGTATCATGAAATCACTGTACGAGTGAGGGAGTCCTGGGTGCATGTGGGGGAGTGCCTGGACCCTGGCGTTGTGACGCTTGGCAACGGTGAGTGATCTCATCGCGAAGATCATCTTTCTCCAGACACTCACACCTCACCTCGCAGTCGCAACCTCAACTCGCCGACACCATGAACCTCACCGCCTACTCAGACTCCGAATCTGACGGTGAGGCGCCGCCCGCTCCAAAGCCCATTGCGAAACCCATCTCCAAGTCGTCTTTCCAGAAAGTTGTCGATCGCGCGAATCCTGGGCGCATCAAGGTCAATCTCCCCGGCGCGTCGCAATCGCAGGCCAAGGACGATATCCAGGACGATGCGCCGCCAGCAAAGAAGCCGCGACTGGGTGGAGGCGGGCTAGGCGGATTCAACGCCATGTTGCCTGCGCCCAAGAAGCCCAACGTGAACGCCATATCAGCAGCGACGAGCGCAAACACTGGCGCGAGAGGCCTAGGAAAGGGACTCGCTTCTGGTATGAACCTGAAGACTGGTGCAGAGCCTGCATTCAGGCGAGAGCCTAAGATCAACATGGACGAATACGACGAGGATGGCAATGTTATCAAGAAGGAGCCCATGAAGAAGGAAGACTTCAGGGCCATGTTGAAACTGCCGTTGCCAAAGACGGAGAAGAAGGGGGAAGAAACTGCGCACACAACCGCTGAGATTCCCCAAGAAAAGCCACGGGAGGCAGCTAAACCCGCAGCTCCACGATTCGTACCTATGTCGGTTGGAAAGGGGAAGAAGAAAAAGCCAGCAGTGCTTCGAACAGCGAATGGATTGGGAGATACCTTGAGAAATCCAGCATCTGCGCCTTCCACATCACAGCCACTGGTTGAAGAAGTCGCACCAGCACGCAAACCAAAAGTCTCTCTGTTCGGCGTGACCAAGGAAGCAGAGCCCGCTGTACAAACAGCATCCACCGGTTCATACCAACCATTACTATACGGCGCCGAAGACGAAAACGATGCCCCAATTCCAGACGAAGCCTTCGAACCCCAGATACGCCACCCTACACACATTGCACCAGCACCAACAGGCCCATCTACCTCATCCGGTCTCACAAACATAGCCTCAGAACTAAACCTCTCCGAAGCAGAACGGCGACAACTTTTTGGCAAAAAAGGAAAAAATGCCCCAGACTTCTCATCCGCCAAAATCGTTGAATTCAACACAGACACGGAGTATGCGCACAATGAGAAATTGAGACAGCAGGGCGAGCAGATTCAGCATAATGCGCTCAAGTCTATTTCCGGGACGGGCAAGAATAGTCTGAGGAGTTTGGTTAGTGCGGCGACGACGCAGAAGGATGCGCTCGAGGATCATTTTGCGGCGGGACATAGGAATAAGAGGGAGGCGGGGAATCGGTATGGGTGGTAAATCAGTCAGAATGTTGGATTTGATGGCCGTGTATATAGTTCTCTTCTCTTCATGGGCTGGCGGTCGCATGCAGGAGTGATTTCCCCTGTGCAGACTTCGACACGGATTTAAGTTGTAGTCATCGCATCCATCCAGAGCACCACATACTAGCAGAAGTGTTCAGCAAAACATACTCTGATAGTTTGACACCATTGTTCTATCAGTCAGCGCGGTAGTCATAGGACTCTGTTCAGATTCCGGCATGATGATTACGCCAATGTCAAGCAGCCGGCTAAATGCATAGCTCCCTGGGCGCGAAGGCTTCTATGTACCCCAGGTTTTCGCCTTCAGCGCCTGTGACCTGAGGGTAAAGTGGAGTGCCGAGGAATGGTATATTGGAAACAAGCAAATAGATTGACTTGACGTGGTGCTTTTGGTGTGTTGGCGGGGGGCTTGGTCACGCTTGGGTACGCTTGATTGAAGAAGTGTGCTTGGCTATGCGTGTTGGAATATCAGACTGAGGGTTGTGGATTTACCTGAAGCAGTGAAGGGGTATAGTACATAGTAAAATGGTTGGTTTGGCGAAGAAATGTAGAGGAGGGTGCATGTTTCCGCTTCCGAACATCAGACTCATTGGAATCCGACATAACACCAGTCTTAGAAAGCATTCTTACACTCCCATTACTGCAATGGAAACAGGACGAGAATCCTCGGATTCGCCTCTGCTTGATGCGAGTCAATACGCCGATCAGTCCCCGGCAGAAAATAACCGGTGGCTGCGCCTCTCCATCTTAAGGGGACGGGACCGAGAGAATGGAGACTGGATAGTACTACGGGTAAGAACATGCACCCCACAGAATATACCGGACGGTAATAACGCCACTGGGCACTATGCATGCACACACCTCGGTGGTTCATCTATAGTATAACCAAAACAAAAACGACCGTTCCTTCGGACCGGATGACGATTCTCGAGATGAAATGTCACAAATCACCTACTTGCAGGGTACTTGGGTGCAAGGACTCACCATGCAACCAAGGATATATTATATATAAACCCTCTCATTGTCCCTGTTCACCCAACAATCCACCTCACCTACCTACCTGAGCTCCGTCCAACCCATAGTGGACGCTAACAAAATGGTTACCCTAACATCCCTCCTCGTCCTCGCCCTTAGCAGTACAACCGCACTCGCCTCCCCCCTCTCCCTCATCCTCGACGCCGAGAAGCGCAATGCAGAGGCAAACACCGATCTCGTATCTCGTGCCACGCCTGCAGGAACAGGCACGAACAACGGATTCTTCTATTCATTCTGGACCGACGGCAAAGGCAGCGTGACGTATAACAATGGTGCCGGGGGTGCATATGATGTGCAATGGAGTAATGTTGGGAATTTCGTTGCCGGCAAAGGATGGTACGTACCATGTTATTACCTTCCTTTTATCTTTTATCTTTCTTTCTCTTTAGATACATATATCCTAGGCTCTCCCCTGCGGAGTTCACCCCTTGCCCTTTCAACCACAGCATGCAATGATACTGTAGTAAAGAACAGGAACACACTACACCATCACCATGCACTAAACAAAACACAAAACACAGGAACCCAGGCTCCCCAGACCGCAACATAACCTACACCGGCACCTGGTCCGCCGCCTCAGTAAACTCCTACATCTCCGTCTACGGCTGGACCCGCAGCCCCTTGATCGAATACTACATTGTCGAATCCTTCGGCTCGTACGACCCGTCCTCCGCCGCCTCCAAAAAGGGCACCGTCACCAGCGACGGCGGCACATACAACATTCTGCAAACGACACGCACGAATCAGCCTAGTATCGATGGGACCAAGACGTTCCAGCAGTTTTGGAGCGTGAGGACGAATAAGAGGGTTGGGGGGACGGTTACGTTGAAAAATCATTTCGATGCGTGGAAGAAGGTGGGGATGAATTTGGGGAGCGAGTGGAATTATCAGATTGTAGCGACGGAGGGGTATGGAAGTAGTGGGAGTGCGAAGATTACGGTTAGTGGGCCTTGAGAGGAGTGGGTGTGTGTGTTTGTTTGGGTTTGGGTGGTTGTTGTTGTTGTTGTGTGAGAGGATGGATGGATGGATCGAGTGGTTTTTCGAGGGTAAAGTTTGTGTGGTGTAAGGTGTATGTGGATATTGTTAATCAATCAATAAGTTCATTCCTCTAGACCTGGAAAGCCACGCCGTCCTTTTTGACTACAGCTTTGCCTCCACTCGCGAATCCCGTGCCTTCACTTCTAATCTCTACTAACCCCGGCCTAGGCGCCTTCTCCTTGTCCTTCTTCTTCTTGCCTTCCTTCCCGTTATTCGCAGCCGGCAACGCAGTCAAATCCGTGTCGCACACATAACAATGTATTGACTCCGGCTCAGGTCCATCATCATGTGCATCGCGGTGATGTCTATGCTCGGGCTTCATAAACTTGTCCACACAGGGATTGCACAATACGTGTCCGCATGGTATTGCAATGGTGGCTTTTGTGCTATTCGACAGCGCCTTTTGACAACTAGGACACGTGCTGATTTCTTTGCCTGTCTCGGCTGATTTTTCAAGGTGAAAGTTTACGCTTGTCAGGCCCTTGAGCGATAGGTCGTGGGGATGGTCTGGATGGCTGGAGGGACATGTGGGATTGCGTTTTACCTTTTCGGCTGCTTTGTGGTGTTGGTCTGGTGTTTCGCCTGGAACCCAAAAACTGGGTAGATAGCCTTTTGCTGCTTTGCGCTCGTCGTCTAGATTGCGTTTTGCTTTGCTGCGTTCCTCGGTGGCGATGCGTTTGAGTTCTTCCTCGTCGATTTCGAATTTACGCTTTGTGCCTCTGGGCTCGCCGTGGGTGCCATCATGCTCTTGCTCTACGACGATTTTACCACCCTGTCTTCCAATCACTCTCGCTGACGTCCCCGCCTTGACCTCGAGTCCCATTTGCACGGCTTCGAAATCCTCAACGGCGCGTAGTCTCGCTTCCTCCTCTTCCCGGATCTTCTGGTCTTCGTCCTCGAGCTTGAGGCGCTCGTTTAGTTTCTCAAGACGTTTCATTTCTTTGCGTTGGGCGAGGAGATTGGTCATTGCGCATTCGCGGCAGAAGAGGTCGCCGCGGGGACAGCATACTGGGTCTACAGATGGGAGGAGACAGAGTTGGCAGGAACCAAAGGGGAGGAAGGAGTCACGGGTTAAGCGAGTGGCTTGAGAGCCCCAGCGGTCCTTTAGTGCATTTCTCTCATGAGACGTGAAGACGGATTTTGGTGGCGGCATCGCGAAGTGGAAATTCCAAACCGGCGTGTTTGTTTAAAGTTGGAAGGTCGTTGATGGTGGAACAGTGATACAGTTTTCAAAGATCCAGAATAGCGTGTTTGAACAAGCAGTGAGGTGTTTCACAAATTGAAGGTGTATATCGGTCTGGCGTTCGATGAGCGTTGGTGAGGTCGTGAGACTCAGATTAAATCGCGTAAAAGCGCGTTGTTGCCAAGCATGTGTTATGTGGTACTTGCGTTCCACTGCGATTGAGCAAGATAACGTTGGGGAGATACGGAGCAATTTCGTTGTAGTGATGGCAATCGTCTTCTCGATGTCGCGAAATGCATCCCGAGGCCACGTGCAAAGCCAAGCCACTAGTTCTGCACCCTGTCGTAAATTTCCGGTCTTTGGTAGAGACGTTGCCGCGGCCGCGGCGTTCAGCCACTGTACGTGAAAACTCACATGTCTTCCTTACACATCGACACGACCAAATGCGACCAAAGGAGCAGCCTGAAGCTCCTAGCGGGCCATGGCGGGCCGCTTCCGCCTTCACCATGGGTGCTGTTGGCCTGCTGTGCAAAGGGTTCTTGAGCGGCTTCAGCAAGGTGGAGACACATGGGATGGACGAATTCTTGCAATTGCTGGACGAGAGGCAAGATGTCGCAGGCAGGACGAAAGGATTGCTCACCGGTATGCGACCGCGATCATAGAGATTCGGAGTGCATAATTCTAATCATTTCATAGTTTCCAACCATATCTCCGTGTACGTACATTGGCCTCGAACGAGATGCAGGTCTAATGGAGAACCATACTTATCACCTCACCAGAATGGATGATCCGATTCTTTGGGGTATTCTCCCGCTCAGTTACATGTTCAACCCCGACAACCTTCGATGGGGCTTGGGCAGTTATGACTTGTGCTTTACGAACAAGTACGACTATGCATTCCCATACATGACACCAGTTAACAGTACATCAGAGGGCTCTCAACATTCTTTACCTTCGGACAGGTCCTTCCTACACATCGATCGGCGCATTCACAGTTCGGCGGTCTCTTCCAACCCACCATAACAGAGGCGATCCGCCTCTTGTCTCGCGGCCCATTTGTTCGTGCACACGAATCGTCGGAAAAGCCTTCCGGGTCGCTCGAGAGTCCTGACCTCGTTGATCCCTTCAGCAACGGACACCTCACGTTCTCTACGAATGGCCAAGACACATTTCCCTCACCGTCAGCATACCTTAGCCGGCGAAATGCATGGGTGCATATATTCCCAGAAGGCATGATACATCAGTCGGAACACAGGATCATGCGATACTTCAAGTGGGGCGTATCAAGACTGATACTCGAGAGCGACCCACTGCCTGACATTGTGCCCATTTTCATCGAGGGGTTCGACGATATCATGCACGAAACGCGGACATTCCCACGATTCATTCCTCGGCCGTTCAAGAATGTCCGGGTGACGTTTGGTGAAAAGCTGAATGCAGAGGAAGTGTTTGGAGACCTTCGCCAGCGCTGGCAGCAGATGCGCGCCAAAGAGGAAGGGAAGGGTGCGCAGCTGGAAGTGGGTGTGCTTAACGATTCGCTGAAGTACTCGGAAGAGGCAGTCAGCTTACGCAAAGAATGCACGCGGCGGATGCGGCAAGCGGTTCTGGACGTTAGGCGGCAGCGCGGATACCCTGAAGATGATCCGAAGAACAGCTTTGCTGAGACGTGGCTGCGAGAGGGAAGCAAGAGAGAGGGTCGCAAGGCGGACGGCAGCATCACAAAGGACACGTGAGGTGCGCAAGGTGTGCCAAGGGGTACCAAGGTGTGTCGAGGTGTATATTAGGTATGTACTGTACAACGCAACGGCTGGCGATGCGCGGAGACGATCGTCAGGGGTCGAAAGAACACATTCCCGCTCGAGCAAACGTCGGCAACGTCGCAGTAAGCAGACGAGGATGTCGACGAGGCCAACAAGGCCTCGCCAACAGAGAGAGCGCGCGCGCACCATGTCAGATTAGATCAAGTTTACACCATCAGCGACTGGCTGTTCTGTCACGCCGATCAACCACAGCCCAGCGCAGCCCAGCGCAGGGCAGCGCAGGGAGGCGTGAGAGGGTTTCGTCATTGCGAACAGAAGCAGGCGCGGCGGTGGATGTGTGTCCGCCACCGCGGCGTCTCTGGCGGGCTCGTGTTGTCGTCATCCACGGGCGTCGCGCATCCACGGGTCCAAGGGACGGCTGGAGGTGACGAAGCTGGGAGGGCGGGCGGACGAGTGCGGCGCGCTGGTTTTGTCGGCGGGCACAAAGGGGCTTGGCGGGCGTGCCTGGCGGCCCATGCAAGATAAAATGCTGCACATGCCCCGCTCTGCGAGCCTTTGCCCGCTTTGCACCTCTGCCGATTCTGCCCCTGCCCGCCGCCCGCCGCCCAGCCAACCACGGCGTGCAACCGCACACCGCCAGCCCTGCTCGCCTAGCCAGCCACTCACCGCGCGTGACCGCCCGCCGCCCCGGCCGCCCTCGAGCGCCCGCATCATCGACAGTTAAATAGCGCGGCAGCCAATGGACTCGTCGTGGGCGCCGCAGTCGCCAGATCTATCTTCCTACCACGCCGCCGAGCCGCCTCCGCCGCCGCCTCCCCAGCACGCCGCCTACACCTACGCTGGACCAGCCGCCCCCCAAGGCCCCCTCTACGGCACCCCTCCCACCTCGGGGCCACCTCTCGACGCCCACGCGCCGCCGCCGCCCTCCTACATGCCTCGCGGCGTCCCCAGACACAGGCAGGAGAGCATGCAAGATGCCGAGTACCTGCCCGACGCGTCGCTGCCCATGCTGGCAGACCACGGCCATGGCTTGGGCGCTGCACCCGTGCTGCCGCCAGCCACCGACCACATCGTCATCAAGAACCACTTCCCCGTCGCCCGGATAAAGCGCATCATGCAGGCCGACGACGATGTAGGCAAGGTCGCGCAGGTCACGCCTGTTGTAGTCTGTATGTCGCGCGCCTTCCCCACCTGTCGCACCTGCTAATACCGCTCTAGCCAAAGCCCTAGAGCTCTTCATGATTTCCCTCGTCACCCGCGCCGCTGCAGAAGCCAAGTCGCGCAACTCAAAACGCGTCGGCGCCGTCCACCTCAAGCAAGCCATTATGAAGAACGAGCAGTTTGACTTCCTCAACGACATCGTGTCCAAGGTCGCCGATGCGCCCGAGAAGAGCGAGGCTGATGCCGCGGACGCGGATGGCAAGAAGAAAAAAGCTTCGAGTAGAAAGAAGAAGAAGGCCGAGAGCGATGAAGACTTCTGAACGAGCTGTCATGCAAGGGCACAACTGTCTAGGCGAGACCTTGTTGGCTCGGATTGTACTATGCTCTTCAGGTCCACGTCTCGAAGCCGTTGGCATTGTCCTCGACAACCTCGAGACATACACCTCCTCATCCAGCGAATAGCGAACGTACAACGTTGTCCGCTGTCCAACGTCATTGGAGCCGTATGGCCAGGCCAGCTTATGTAGGCGATACCGACGACTCTCCCAATGCGCGCTATGGAACGCATGATTGGTAACCACATTTGTAGATACAGAGTGGTCGAAAGTACACGCTACGTGTCTGTCTTAATCTCTCTGAGGAAAGGCTGAATCACAGCCGCCGGAGGACAAAAGGGCAACAGGGGACCATATGATATGAAATACGCAATGATACCAACGAATACGATGCCCCCCTTTCTCCCCTCGACAGACCATTGTGAGGCTCAAGCAAACACACTGCCAACCGCAGTTCTTTGCGCATCGCTTGGAACCTAGCTTGGTACGTATATATATATATGTGTGTGTAGTCGTTCTGCCGATTAATTCTTCACCAATGGGTCGGATTGACACTAACAGCCCCCCCAACGCAGTCGAGCGACGTCACCATCGCTGTTTACGCGGTTTGGCTCCCGCTGGGTAAACATAGTAGATGCAGGGCCAATATCCCCACCAACCAGGTTATTCTCATGAAGCAATTTATCCGCTCATCTCCGCAGAGGCCCGGCCGTCTGACAGGTTCCCCAGACACGTTCAGGAACAGTGCATGCGTTGGGTCCTGCGCCATGCCAAATTGGTTCTCGTGTCTGTTCTTAGCCTCATCTGTTTCCCTACATCCGCAATACTCGACTCATTGGTAGCGAAAGTGTTTAAATATGGCGACGCCCGCTGTTCGGGCGGGCACCGTGGTCGTTTTTGGGCTTGTCTCGATTGATTTGTGAAAACTTGAGGCAAGATGCTTTTCTCAAGACTTGCGCTCTTGCTTGTTGGTGCAGTGGCGTCGGTGCAGGGCGATGATGCGACTCGGGCTGCAAATGTCGCGAGGAGAACAATTCGACCCAATCCCTCGAGTGGACACTGGGTTGATGCGTGGGCGACGATGCCACAGTTGACCGAGCCAGCGAACCTGCCGCCTGCTCCATTTGTAAGTACCATGCTCCATCAAACTAAGCAATTACTCACATGTCCATATAGAACCAAACCGGCGCTGTCTTCGTAAACTCCACTATCCGACAAACACTGTTCATGACCGCAGCAGCCGGCCAGATTCGTCTCTAATTCTCCAACGTCTTCGGCGGCTCCAACCTGCCCATCACCGCCGTCACTGTCGCCCTCCCTATCAACAACACAGCCGGTATCCATCAGATCCAATCCAAGACCGTCCAGAAAGTCACCTTCTCCGGCCGCGACTCAATCAGTATCCCCAACGGGGCGCTCGCCGTCTCTGACCCCTTGAACTTCAAAATCAGCGCCCAACAGGTTATCACCGTGACCGTCTATCTCGCAACGGGTCAACTCACAAACTCGGTAACCAGCCACCCTGGTTCCCGTACAACAAGCTTCTTCCAATTCGGCAACGCCGTTTCTGCCCCCAGCATCGCCATTACAGACCCAAACACCCAATCCGCAGCACACTGGTACTTTCTCTCCAGCATCGAAGCCTGGGTCCCTCCTAAACAATCCTCACTGCTCATAATCGGCGACTCGATAACCGACGGCCGGGGCTCCACCACAAACGCCAACAACCGCTGGCCCGACCTCCTCCTCGCACGCCTCCAAAAATCCCCCTCCACAAACCACATTTCCATTGGCAACCTCGCCGCCGGCGGAAACCGCATTCTCGCCGACGGCCTCGGCCCCAACGCCTTCAGCCGCATAGACAGAGACGTACTCGCCCACCCCGGCGTAGCCTACGCCCTACTCTTCGAAGGCGTAAACGACATTGGCACCGCGCCCAACACCACCACCGCACAAGACGCCCTCTACACCTCCTTAACCCAAACCTACACCCAAATCGCAACTCTAATCCACGCCCACAACATCCCCCTCTTCGCCGCAACAATAACACCCTTCAGCGCCCCCGCAAATTTCACAGGCCAACCCTACAGCGACACCACGCGCGAACGTACCCGCCAACGCATTAATGCTTGGATCAGGAGCAGTGGCGTCTTCGATGCGGTTGTGGATTTTGACGCCTTTTTGAGGGATCAAACACTGCCGAGTCAGTTGAGGACCGAGTTTGATAGTGGGGATTATTTACATCCTAATCCACGGGGTTATCGGGAATTGGCGGAGAGGTTTCCCGTGCAGGTTTTTGCGGAGTGGGAGGGTGGTGTTGGGGGGTTCTTTTAGGATAAGAAGGGGGGACGAGGGGTGGGAGATGGGGATCGTTATGGACAATTTTGATGCGTCGTTTTGAGAATACGGTGTTATTTCGTGGAATACACATGTCAAGGAAACGATGTAATGCAAGTGAGAACATGCTAGGTTTAATTGTCCCCCGTGCTGAACTTTTTTTTCATATACGGGTGGGAAGGTGGGAAATGAAGCAAGTGTTGTGGTGTGGTGGGAAAGCTCGAGGTATATTGCATGTATATGTATATGTATATGCACAATCAAGATGATAAATAGATTCATATACGCATCTGCGTATCTAGGCGCCAAAAAAGAGAAAAAGAAGAAGAAAAACAAGGGGAAAAAACATATATCAACAA
Organism: Plenodomus tracheiphilus IPT5; assembly: GCA_010093695.1. NCBI lineage: Eukaryota > Fungi > Ascomycota > Dothideomycetes > Pleosporales > Leptosphaeriaceae > Plenodomus > Plenodomus tracheiphilus. Next base: position 89,876 of record MU006335.1, read on the forward strand.
GTATATACATGTACACCAACACGTTCGCCCAAGAAACCTCGAGACCTCCATCCCCCCGCCACAAGTCTGCTACTACACACACCCACACACCCTCACCGCCTCTCATTCCACAACCGATCCACAACCTGAAACACGGCCGTCACGAGCCGCATCGTCTGCGCATCAACCAGCCTACCAAATCTCTGCTGCATTTTATCCGGATGCCACCGCACCCTCTCTACCTTGAGCACCGCCACTTCATCATCACGCCAGGCCTGCGTTCCCTTCCAAAACCGCTCCATTGCGTCTTGATTTACATGTTTTGCTTTGCCTGAGAGGACGGGCCAGGGGATCAAGTCGCTGACGTTGATGTTGTATTCTTTATCCGAGGATAGATTATGGGTTGTGAGTTTTAGATTTTCCCATTTAGCAAGGTAGGATGACCATGCTGCTTCCCCCTCTTTAGCACGTTTGCGTTCTTCGCCGCGTCTTAGGCTTTCCTCCATGCGTCGTCGTATATCGTCTCTTTCCGCATCTTCTTGTTCAATGTCTTCATTCAAATGGCGCCTCTGCTCTTTGCGCTTCCGTCGCGCTTGTTCTTTGGCCTCGCGCTCTTGCACAATGTGCTGGTGGCTCTTTTCCCACATCTTGGTGCGCACGTAATCTGCGTATTCTTCTTCGTTCATGCGTTCGAGGGTGCCGTTGGGGCCCGGTTTCGTGTCGGGGTAGATGTGCACGGGTTGGCCGTAGACGCCTTCCCAGTAGGCGGCGCCTTCGTCGTCGGCGAGGGCGTCGAAGAGGGATTCGCGGAAGGCGGAGTCGGGTGGGAGGTCTGCGTTAGAGGTGGTGGGATTGGTATCCGTGTTGATGTCATCGTAGAGAGATTCGCGGTGGCGATAGTCTGGGTCATAGTATGCGCCGTCGAGGGTGGAGGTTGGGTGTCGGTCTGGGTAGGATGAGCGGTGCTTGTGCTTGTGTCTACGCCGAGACTCGCGTTTGCTGTGGTGGCCGTCGTCGTCGTATTTTTCTGATCGAGGGCGTTTTGAACTGCGCTCTGAAGTCCCGTCTTCTTCCGTGCTCTTAGCACGCCTCGAACGATGTTTTGAGCCTGATTTGAAGTGGAATCTCGATGCCTTTGCTTTCTCGTACACGGTATCCGCCGTTGTCTCGTTACTACCCTGCTCCTCCATGACGAGGACTATGACGTGCGATTATCCAATTGTGCATAAGGAGAGTTAGATGCAAGTATTGTCCTGGTCGTGACGTGCTTGCCCGTGGTGGTGAAGAGTGAAGGTGCGGAGAGTGCGGAGGTGTCGAGTGATCTCACTGGTGGGCGCATCCTTGGCAATCAGCAGCCCAACTTGCGACTTGCGCCTATCGACCTACCTCGAGCGTCCAACATCACACATCATGTCCTTCAAATTCAACCTCGCGGCGAAAAATCCTCTCGGCAAATCGAATGTAAAAATCCCACTGCTCAAAAAGAAGAAGCCCCTTCTCGACGACGATGAAGAAGATATCAAGGGCAAATCAAAGGCCGCCGACAACGTGCAGACAATCGACGAACTGACCTTCGATGATGCGCTCCCCTCCACCTCCGGCCCCTCTGAGCCTACTACCACAAAGCCCAAAAAAGGCGCTCCTATTGCTCCTCCCGCCAAAAAACCAAAACCTAAAGCAGACGATCCAACAATAGTCGGCTACTCCGCCAGCGCCGCCTCAGCCGAAGCCCTCGCCCGCGAAGCCGCAGAAAAGGACTCCACAATATACGACTACGACGCAGCCTACGATGCCCTTCACGCTCAATCCGCCGCCAAAGCCGCCGCCACTCGCGACGACGCCGCAGCGCGCAAACCCAAATACCTCGACACGCTCCTCGAGTCGGCCAAACAGCGGGAAAAAGACCACCTCCGCGCACGCGACAAGCTCCTCCAGCGCGAACGCGAAGCCGAAGGCGACGAATTCGCCGACAAGGAGAAATTCGTAACCGGTGCGTATAAAGCGCAACAAGAAGAAGCGCGCAAAGCAGAAGAAGAAGAAAAGATCCGACAACAAGAGGAAGAAGAGAAGAAGAAGAAATTCGGCATGCAAGGCTTCCACAAACAAATGCTCGCAGAGCAGGAGCGCAGACATCAAGAGGCCATGGAAGCCGCAGCCCAAGCCCTAAAAGATGGACCAAAGAACACTGCTGCTGCTACCGGGGACGCCGACGCCGACGCCGAACCAGAACAAACAGAAGCCGAGAGAATCGAAGAGTTGCGCAAACAAGGCAAAACCGTCATCCTAAACGAAGACGGCCAAGTAGCAGATAAACGCCAACTCCTCAGCGCAGGCCTAAACGTCATTGTTAAACCTAAACCCCCGAAATCAAATACAACCGCTACCTCCACCACCGCACAAACATCACAAAGTTCATCATACGGAAAAGACAAAGCAGCACGCAATGCGCAGAGGGAACGCCAGACACAAATGGTAGCCGAGCAGATTGAATTGGCAAATAAAAGAAAAGCAGATGAAGAGGCAGAGCAACAGGCACAGTTACTGCATAAAGCCAAGAGTCAGAAGACCGAAGGCGAGATTATGAGCGCAAAGGAGAGGTATTTGCAGAGGAAGAGGGAGAAGGAAGAGGCTGCCAAGGCTGCGGCGGTTGGGAAGTGAGGTTGAAAGTTGGTCATGGGAATGGAGATGCTTTGATTTGTAGTTTGGTCGCCGACGCGATGGATGCGGCGACTGCACGCGCGGATGTTGGCTTGTTTGTTGGTAGGTCGGGCTGAAGAAAGATTCATACCGCCGAGAGACGCACACATCGTCGAAGGTGTGTAGGGACGAAGAACTACAGCTATCACGCGCTTGAGCCCTTGGAGACGACATATTGTCAATCAAAGTCTTTAGCGGGACTTATTCACGTAACTAGGGGGCTGACAAGATTCGCTGGCTGAGAGAAATTACAGCCATGATCTTTCGCTGAAGGAAGAGGATGGAATAGCCTGCTACGACTTGCTCTATCGCAGAGAAGGCAACAACAAGACCACAACGAGTCAATGTTCACCAATAAAGACCAGCCTCCTTTCACACGTTATACGAACAGGTTTAGATCGTCTGGAGAAGGAATATATATTAGGTCTCAGGTGGACCGACGATGATATGTCTCGGATCTAGCATCGAACAAGCATCCAAGTGCAAAATAATAACACCAGGCACACAACGATACCAAAAATGTTATTTGATCTTCGTAGTATCAGAATGATGTCCTCGTTACACAGTAAACACCCACCTACTCTTCCTTTTCCCCCAAAACCCCTTCCCCCCCACTTTTCGTATGTGAACCCCCACCCAGCCTTTACCCCTTTGCTCCAAAAACGCAAAACAAGCGCGCCTCTGTACGCCATCATGCATCCTTCTTTTCTCATTGCCCTGCCTGGTCAAACTCTTGCTCATGCTCGTGTTCGTGTCTATGTTGAAGCTCAGACTTCGTACGCATACACGTGTGCAAACAAAATCACCATCACTGCGACAGAAACTCAACATCAATCATCTCTCAACCGAATCTCCGCAACCTCCTCCTCATCGTCACTCCCGCCTCCCAACGGCGCGTTCAAGGCTTCAATCGGCGTCCCAACACCAGCTCTAACCCCCATTTCATCCCCAAAATCCTCCATCAGACGGGACTCCAATTCCTCACCCCCACTCGACCCTAACAATGCCGGCATATCAGACGCAACATCCGATCCATCATCGCGATTTCTCAAGCTGTTAAAACTCCACATGGGTTGGTCATAGGAATTAGCATGCGTATACCCTGTTGTGTACTCACCCTGTGCATCCTCATTATCATCGTACCCCTCGTCATGATTATACGGTGGCAGAGTGTCCATGTCCGCGTCAGCATCGGTCTCGTCATCGCTCAGGCTGGTCCCCGCGGCTGCGACTCCGTTCTTTAGACGGCTCCCGACTACTGAGAGCGCTGAGCCAGCCCCGCGCAGGGCTCCTACTCCCGCTGCGATCGCGCCAGCGCTCGACGACCCATTGCGGGACGAATCGCCGAGGCGCGAGCCGTTTCCCGCCGGTGAGCGGGAGCGCAGGGCATCGGTGTCAGCGTCGTCGGCATCATCCTCAGAGTTTTGGCTGTTGGCGGCTGTGACGATTTGTTGGAGGGAGGGAGGGCCTAAAGGGGCGGGCGAGCGGCGTCGGTAGAAGAGAAGGTATGCTGCGCGTGACACCGCTTTCTGGCCAGATTCGCATTTGGAGACGATCGAGTCTGGCAAGATTAGCAAAGGGTCTTTTGCTGGGGGCTGATATATGGCTTACCGTTGTAGTCATACCACTGCTTGTCGAAGAAGTTTTGAGCAGTGGCTGTGTAATGTCCTCCACCGAGTCCACCATAATGGTTATCGACAGCGAACAGGTCGTACGTGAGATCCTTCGACTCTGGGAAACCGACTTTGCCAGAAAGGTCCAAGCCTTCAACAGGGAAGTCGATTAGTTCTTCGATTTTGTCTCGGAAAGAGCGATGGCCGCTAAAGCGCTTCAGATGAATGATCAGGATATCAGGCACAGTCCAGATCTCTAGAGTCTTCGTAGCACGTCTGAGCTCTTTGCACCTGCTGCAGTACCATGCGTTATCTTCTGAAAGTACCTCGCTTTTCGATGTCTCTGTGAAGCATTCTTCCAAGGTGATGCCATGTTTCCGGCGGGCCACGCGCTTGGCCTTCTTTTCTTGAATTTCCGGATCATTGAGCGTCTCAGTGAACTTCATAACGTCTTGTCCACGGGGGTCATCGTCCGAACTGCCTCCGAAGAGGGCTTCGTAGGCTTCAGGGTTCCATTCGATAACAATAGCCTCGCCCATCCGAATCAAGCTATTGTCGCTCTCATCATCTGGGTCGTCGGGGTAATCGGGCTGGTCGGGAACACGTCCCTTCTTGGATTTGAAGTTCTTGTTGTTCTTGTGTTTTCTCTCCTGCTTACGCTGCTGCTTTCTTGCCTTCTTGTTCTTCTTGCCTCTGCCCGAACGAGCAGCAGGGGTTTCTTGCTCGACAGAGACCATATCTTCGTCACTGCTTACATTTGCAGCCTCGATAGCGGCAGCTGGGTCGACAGTCAATGTGTCTTCATCTTCGTCGCTTGATGTACTTTCGCCTGCAGTTGATGACTGCGTAGACTCCTCTCGTGACGGTGGCAGACGAATGCGCTTTGTGATAGAGTCGAGTGTTCGCGAATGGTCTACAGTACTCCATCCTGTCGTGACAAACTCACCACTCTTCTTAGTGTGCTTCAAATCAAACAGTTGTCTAGCGAAAGAGTCAGTAATGCTTTCCAAACTCCTTTGCGGTGGGAAACATTTACCGGAATTGTGGTGGAATAAAGCTGCCCGGCCTCAGTACCTCTGGCACCGCGTCTTGGGTAGCATTGTGTCCCGAGGACTGTTGCACAGGCGCTTCCGCGGATTCAGCCATAGTAACTTCGACCATATCCTCACCCTCGATCGATCCATCTTTGACTTGGGGATCGTTAGGCGAAGCGTCTTCCTCTGTTGTTAGAACAACGTCTGAACCAGATCGCGATTGTGTCTGCGAGAACTCGGTATTGAGCTCACTAAGTATAGGCCTAGTAGTTGCCTGAGCCACCTTGGCAAGGACCTTGCGTAGTATTGTGTCATAATCTTTGGCCTCCTCACGCGTCAGTACGATGTGAAACGGCCACAAAGCCATCGCAAAGGTCTGGGAGCGGTAAGATGAGGCACTGGGACCACGATGGAAAACCGGAATGACAACTCGGTCGTGAAGAGGCGATGCGGAGTCTGGGATGTCTTCATCAGACGATCCATGAAGAAGCACCTTGTACTTGGATCCCTTCTTCTTAGGTGCGGGCCAATTGCTGGGCGCATTGTCCAACTCGTAGAAAAACAAGTCGTCCCTGGCGCCAATATTTGTTTCTGCAATAGTCGAAGCATCATCCAAGTGCCGATAGAACTTGTGGCTGTATACCTCCGAAGCCATGATTCGATTTGCAGGTACGCCACCACCACGTTTTCCAACAAATTCCTTCAAACTCTTGATTGTCGCGTTTTTGTCGATATCAATCTCAAGCTGGTAGGGTCTGCCCAGAAGTGGCACATAGGTAATTGTGTGGGTCCAGGTTTGCTCGATTGGTAATTGCAGAGTGAGCTGGCTGTAGGGATCGAACGTAATGCTGACTTTGTCACACTCTGGGCACACCATCGTGTTCTTGTAGAAACCTACGTCGCGTGTTAACTTGATGAGCGGGAGACTCGATAAATCAGAATAAAGCAAATGCTGCTGGCAAGGACATACCACTGAACAAGTCCGTTGCTACAGAGTCATTTCGAGCACGATGGTTGTCCCGATAAGTTTCTCCAAGCTGCCTGACTGCATTTGGATCTTTGAATGTGTTGTCGTCCGAATCAGGGTTTTCCCGGTAGGGCTTGACATGAACCCTATTGAGATCTTCGTGCAGTGCGTCTACGAGCCAGCTAACAAATTCCTGGGAATCTTGTTGACCGTAGCCTGAAAAGAGACCGTTTGCTCTACCCAGTGTCTGCTTGAAATTCTTCGGAGCAAAGGATGATGTGTTTCCAATGTCGTATATTTGGCTCAGCAAATTCGCGTAGACCTTAGCTATGGCGCCTTTGTGTCCGATTGGATTGTCGACATTGATCTCCTCCTTCCACTTGTTATTGAGGAAGTACATGCTAAGCTCCTCCACGCTGCGCAGACACTGAAGGGCCGAGTTCATGTAACAGGTATTGCCAAGATTGGTCAGTCCAACGTGACCCCGTACTTTCCCAGACCTCGTTCTTCCGCGGGTCAGTGCACCTGAGGTTGGTGTGTTTCTCCCGCTGTTGGGGTTGCTTTGCAAGCCTTTGGTGAGCTGGCCACTGGCTATGCTGTTGTTCGCAAGTGCAGTGGTGTCAGAAATATATTCGCCTTTCTCGTCGTGTTCCTCAAGTACAATGGTCTGGTTTTGAGTGACTCCGGCGTCTTCCAGAGTGAGAGACTTGTTGTATTTCTCGTTGGCTTCTTCATCTTTGCCAGTAACTAGCTCACGGTCTGACCCAAACTTGAGACCATTGAAGCTAGCGACATCCATGATCAAAGGGGGGCGAGATGTTGATGTCACAGGCGAGCCGCCACGTGGTGATGCATCTGGAGTCAAAATACCTGACGGCTGGGATGGTTGCGACTCGTCTGTGGGGGCGGTCTGTAGGATTCTCCAAATGCGAACTTTGTTGTTCAAATCGATGCCGGCAGCCTTCTTTGCAGCTTCGATGAAGTTCGCGAAGCTTCCATATTTGCTGGCTACTAATTGCTCTGCAGGTTTCGCGGTTTCTGTAGTTGTTGGCGGGGTCTTCCGTATCTTCCGAATAGTAAGAATAGGGGGATACAACTCCCAAAGGATGTGCTCTGTTTCGCCGTGCGGTACGGAATTGCGCGCATGTCGACGGATCACCGGCGATCCTTGTTTGAGTCCATGCCAGCCTATGACGAGTTCCCATGCTTTGGCAGGAAGGACCTCGAAATCCTGGCCCATTGTTGCATCAGTGCTGAGCGGTACAAAATCGTTTCCATCCAAGTCTACCAGGCCTGCTTGCATCGCGCTCGTGTCTACAAGCGCCGAGGTGTCCACCGGTCCAATTGGGCCTATCATGGCATCTTTTTCAAATCCCTCGGGGTTGTGGGTGTGCTCTGATGTCCTCGACCACACACGCGCCAGCCACTTCTCTGGTACGACGTAGCCTTCGTGTCCGTCCTCTGGCCCAATGCCCATGATGGCCATGACCCTAGCTACCTGTTCGTCGACGCTGGGGAGGTTGGCCTGGTCGACGCTGGTGGCTTCCGTTTCAGAACCCTCACTATTGTTCGGCGCGTCTACCATCTCTACTGATGTCGCTCGCGCGCTCCGTTGTGGCGTAGGGATTCCTGCTACCTGCTCTTTGTGTACTGAGGAGGCCGGAGCGTCAGTGTTGTCGTTGTCGTTGTCCATGTCTGAGTGCAGGCGCTTTGCAGGCGACGAGGAGCGCGGCGGGGGCCTTTGATCGGGCGGTGCAGTGGTGCGTGCCTGCTCCGACGTTGGCGTGGAGCCTTCGCGGCTGTCGAGCGTCAGGTTGGCGTAGGCCTCGCTGGGTGAGCTTGCTCCGGTGGAGTTGTCGCGCGCGGGCAAACTGCCAGGGTCCTGGGCGGTGTCGAGCGGCAGCACTTCGTCGTGCAGGTGGGGTGGTAGGTAACGCGGCGGCGATGCGGAGGGGTGCGGGGAGGAGCGAGGCGAGCCTACGCCCGTGCCCACATTCGGTGAATGTCTGCCGTCTCGTGATGGATTCCGGGCTGGCGTCACAATCCTCCGCTTCTTGCTGTTGTTGGAGGACGTGGTGAAACTGGGGGCCCGCCGTGAAGCCCGGGGAGCTTCAGGGCAGACAAGGCCGGCAGACGAAAAGGCAAACGCAGGGCAACGCGTCGCAAGCAGCAGCGATGTCGGGCCTCTTCACGGGGAAAGGCACAGGCGAGCGATGAGGACGTGGGGTAACTGCAAGGACCGCTGGAAAAAAAGAGTGCAAGGCGGTGACATGCCCCGTCGTCACTATCGGACGCTGCTCAGCCTTACGAAAAGCTTTAGCGAGCGCGCCAAGGGTGGTGGCTGTCCGAAAGGGACCAACCAGTGAGCCAGCCCGCATCGACTAGGTCTAGTCAGTCTGAGCATTTACATGTATTGGCACACGCATGGATAACACCATCAAGGTGATTCTACTTGGTACTAGACACATTCAAGGCGTCTCAGCCTTGCACAATGGGTATCATCATCAACAGTGACATGCAACCTTGACGCTGCACGCTTACTTGGTTCCTCCACTGTTGAGCCATGCAAATGCAGAAGCACCGCCCACCGGGTTCGCTGGACGACCTTTCCCCAGGCCGGGCACATTCTCCTGGCCCATTTCACCAGAGACAGCCCGTCTGGCCGAAGCAGCTACCTGGCTTGCATTCGTCTCGCCCTCCCCTCTCCTTTTCCCATCGTCGAAGAAGCGAGACTGCCCAGTCACAGGGGAAGAGGTTGAAGTGGACAATGTGCGTATCGGTTTTGATGGCTTCAGCACCTTGATTCCTGTGTCGCGGCGCTGATAGGCAGGATCTGAAGCCGAGGTTTTACCCACGTTGGCCCAATCCACCGAGCCAGCCGTGGATTTCTCCTGCTGCTCACGTCGCCAGTTGCTCCATATAGCAGGCGGTGCTGCGGAACGCGAAGCTCCACTGACAGACGTCTGATCCTGTCCATCTTTACTACCTGTGCGGTTTGTTGTTAGACCGAGACGGGGTCGTTGCTCGAGACTCGCACGGCCGCTGGAACCTCCATCCTCTGAGCTCATCGCCGTACTGTTGTCATTGTTATTGTTATTGTTATTGTTGCGTCTAGAGGCCGCTATGCTTGGTGCTTGCAGTACTGTAGCAGAGCCCGCAGTCGTTTCCTCTCGCGACGCCTGTCTGACAGCAGAAGAGCCCGACTGTTGTGCTCCCGTAGCCACCGATGCCATGCTGGTGGTTGATAAGGATTTAAAGGCACGGTCATCTTCTGGTCGTATCAACGGAATCCGAAGTTTGCTACCGTCGTCGTCATACAGGGTGAGCTGGTTCGATGAGAACAAAATGTCTGCGTTGTGTGCTCGAAGTGTGTCGCTCCCGAGATAAATCTGAATTGCCTTTGGATTCAACTCTGGACTGTGTTGCTCAATCACCGTAAACTCAACGCCTACCGAGGGAAGTTGCGGCGCTGGACTCATTGAACGTGAGGTCTGGGACACTGGCACTGCTTCTGGAAGATATACCGAAAGTTTGATTTTGCGCACTCCATCATCATCAACGACGTGATCTTGAAAGCCAAGGCGTTCGATAAGATGAAGATCCAGGTATGACGCATACGAGCCTGAACAGACGGCCGCGTATAGAAGGGTGTCATGCTTGAAATCCGTATTGAGCCAGCAACGTATAATGGCAGGCACAGAGCCGAGAATGAACAAGCCAGGTGCCAGTCCTGGTGCATCGACTGGTGGTGCTGTGCCGAAGCTGGTGAGACTATTTGCACGTCCTGATGCTGCCGAGTGTACTGACTGACCGGCTGAGCTCTGCCTTCCATCCGATTTGTGCGAGTAACTCCGCTCACTCAGGGCATGGCCGCCCAGGCTACTTCCAGTGCGGGGTATTAAGTCCAGCGACGACCTCGACGCGTGTGCCCAGTGCCCATGGTTGGCGGTCTCATCGAATCGAACACTGTTGGCTCGAGATGTGGCACCTACACGGCGAGGCTCCTCGTCAGCATCGAGCTGGAGGTTACCGATGAGGTTGTTCGACTGATCGTCAAAGCTGGAGAAATGCTCTACGGTCGGCTGGTGTAAAGGAACTGTGATTATCAGAACTGTCAGCACTTTGTCAAGACAAACAGCTACTATCACCACGTACCTTGTTGAGGGGTGCCACCTAATACTGAAGGGAAAGGCGAAGACGTGCCCCAGACATTCTTCAAACGTGAGTCGTCTTCTTGCTTGCGCTCCAGGCGTGAGACGCGATCGGTAAGCTCAGCTTGGGTCTGCTGCACCCTCAGCATGTCGTTTTGGAACTGCCAGAAGTCTTCGCGGGGCTGAAAGGCTAGGCTTTCAGGATCCATTCCCGTGGTAATCTCATCCCTTGGTGGGAGTACTCAATAAAGAGACCCCGATCCTCCCTCCTGCATACGCTCCCCTCCCGACGCACTCCAGGTGACTACCACGCCGCCAGTACCAATTCCCGGGATATTTGGCTGCCGTCTAAACTGGCGTTTGGGGCGTGTTGTGAGGGGGGTTTACCTAGGAACGTGAATGCCTAGCAAGCGAGCGCGAAGTACGGATGAGTCAGAGAGCTATTCACGAGTGTTCCAGGAGTACCCCAAAGAGAGAACAGGATGATTGGATTTTTGTCTTTGTGAATATATAGATGCGCGAGTGTATTGATGGCAGAGAGGCTCGGTGCGCGTTCGTGTATTGCACCCAGAGAACGGTGGCGGAAGGCCGTTGGCGAAGAGCGACCTGGTGATTGGTGTGGAAAGGGAATACAGTGTTTCACGCGCAGGGACGGTGTGCGCGACAGGCGGCGACTTTCCAGCGGTCTCAGATGGGCGATGTCGGTTTGTACAAGTTGGTGGAAAGGTGTTGCACCAACCGAGTCGGACTTTAGAAGCTTCCATGCATTCCGTCCGATTGGGCATGCGGCATGTGTTCCGCCTGCCCCGCACGCATCATCAAGGGATACCAAGGGATACCAAGGGATGGGCAATGTCGCGCGTTTGCCGCGTCCAAGCGGCCATGACCATATGATTATGTATCTGCAGGCTCTCTCTATATAATTCCTGCATCGCTCGTCTCCCACGCTCACTGAGCTGACGCTTGAGCGCTCTCCCATTTCTGCCATGCATCCTGGTCGTTCCAAGGAGGGAACACCATGGGCAGCTTCTCAGCTACTTGATCCGGCCACTGTGCCTCAATCAACTTGATGACTTCCTGGAAAAAGATGTTGTAGCCGGCGGGGTTGAAATGAAGGCCTGTTCGTTCCGTCAGTACGGCTAAGACTACCTGTACGAGTTCAGCCGCGACCTACCATCATACATGAGCTCCACCAAGGCATCGTTTTGTGGAACATCCAAAGACCCGGGAACTGGATCGCCAAGCTTCCACGCGTCCGCCTTTAATTCTGTCTTCGCCATAAAGGCTTTCCACAGATTCACGACCGGCACATTGAGCTTCTCCCCGACATGGCACACTGCTTCGGCGTACACCTTGGTTGTGCTTGCCAAACGCGACACACTGGTATATCCGTTCGATTGATCTCTGGGCCACCAGAGATGTTCGTTGATCGGTGGAGGTGCGATTAGGATGATCCGAGGATTATGCGCTACGATCTTTGGGTGAGTGATGATCTTCTCCAGGTTGTCCTTGTACTCATCGAGCGGGACATGTTGCTTGTTTGGCGCATCCGGTAACGACGCGTCGTTTGCTCCAAAGAAGATGGTCTACCACGTCAACGAAGATCACTGATACAGACCGTGAGGCACTCTCACCAGGAACCGAATCTTAGCCTCATCTGGGGATGGAACGATAGCGGGCAGAACCTGAAGAGCTTGGCGAGAATTATATCCACTGATTGAGTTAGACGTGATGATATACTCTAGAAGACAGATGTGTTACCTGAAGCCACGATTGACTACGTCGAGCCGTCTTATGTATGCTGTGAAGCATCAGCACGATTCTCTCTGGTCTCACGCCTTCCCACTGCCATGAAGCGGTCCGGAAAAACTCCAAACGGTCTCAGACAAGGGAGTCCCCCAACTGACCTGCTTGTAGCGCTGCAGAGAAGCCAAATCCTCGGTCCTGGTTGAAGCTTTCCTGGGTTATGCTGTCCCCAAAGAGGAAAAACTGCTCATATGGTGCAGGCTTTGGTGATGAGCGGTGCTTCACCTTCATATACAGTGCTTGGAAAGACGTACCATTGTAGTCACTGCTCGATGCCAGAAAGGATGGCTATGCGTCCGTCCAATGTCGTACCAAACGCGGCTGGCTCCAGTTCGGGGATAGATCGGCCTTGACGTCCAAGTTAGCCCGACGACACTCGACAGCGGTTCGGAGCGAGGGTATGATGTACTGTGTACTGTGTATGTCCTTTGACTTGTGTTGCCAAGCAGACAGCGTCCAGTGAAGAACAAGACACGATTGTTGATCTTCCGGACGATGTACCGACTGCACCGCTGCTGGTGTGGGGTAGCCACTGATTGGCTGTCGGCTACGGTCTCAGGTGGGCTTAGCGTAGACCCTGCAGCCCGTGTCGCGCTTTCGTCATCTGCCTGCTGTCACACGGACGCGCCATAACCGCAGCCCGCAGCCTCCGTTTATTTTGGAAGCTTCACCGAGGCAGATGCGCTGGAGAAGCGCGTGCTACCGTCTCTACCATACCGCCAGTCTTTGCTGCGGGAAACGCTGCACACTCACAGACAGCACCCGGCTCCGCTCCTGCGTCTGTGGAGCTGCTTGCGGTGCGTGCTTTCCCCGTGCCAAAGCAGCCGAAGTTGTTCCTTGAGGGTAGTGGGGATGAGCATGCTGCCCAGCCCGTGGGACCTTCGTGACACCGCCATAGCCTTCCAGATGATCACCTGTGGTTTCAGCGACTCGCCGACACGTCCATGTCTGACTCTGCCCTAATAGACCGCGGTGCCACAGCCTGTAGCTGCCCCTCCCACACCTAGGCCTCCCCTTACCACACTCCCGTCGCCATGCCCAAGTCGTACCGGAGCGTCGACGACGTCGACCACGACTACGCTGCGGAGCAACGCGAACGCGACGACACCATCAGCAGCACCACTCCGACGTCGCCAGCCGCCACATTTCGCCCGCTGAGGCAGATGCGAGGCTCAGACCACGATCTCACCCGATCGAGTGACAGCGTAAATGAGCGGTCGAGCCTGCTCAACCCCCATGGCCCCGCGGCGCGGTCATATGCGAGCCTGCCTGGAGCAGCAACGCCGGCCACTCCCAGGCCTGGCGCGAAGAGGCACAATAGCCAGCTGCCTACGAGCTCGCGCTTGCGACACAGCAGGGCAGGCTCCTTCAGCAACGGCCAGTCCTTTAGCCAGCGGCTGGTGAATGCTCTGGGCGAGAGACGGGTCGGCCTAGAGGACAGCATGCACTCGGCCAAGGCGTCTCTATGGCAGGACAATCGCGTGTGGTACGATCAGTTCACCTCGACAGATTGGGTGCACGACAATATCGCCGACGCATACCGGGTCAAGGCTCTCCGCAACCGCAAAGACATACGAGGGCGGCTGGCAGCATGGTTCGATGGAGCTCAGGGCTGGGTCCTTGTGGCCCTCATCGGCGTCTTGACCGCCGTGTGTGCCTATCTGGTCAACACCACAGAGACTACGCTCTTCGATCTCAAACAGGGACACTGTACCAGTGGCTGGAGCAAGAGCCGCAAGACGTGCTGTGACGGCGCGTCAATCTGTGATGACTGGGTTCACTGGTCCAAGGTCTTCCGCAGTGACAGACTGGATGTGGTGCAGACCCAATACGGTTTCTTCGTGCTTTCTGTGGTGGCACTGTCCATGGCCTCTTGCCTCTTGACCTTGACGACCAAGACCGTCATCCCTTCCGCCATCTCACTCTCTACTCTTGACGAGAACCTCGGAGCAGAGGTACGCAGATACTCTGATCATGACGAGGACGACCGCAAACAGAGTATCAGCCCGGACAGGCAATTCCAGGAGGCTCAGATACGTCCACCTATGGTGTACTACTCCGCTGCAGGCAGTGGTGTAGCCGAAGTCAAGGTCATTCTCAGTGGATTCGTTCTTCATGGATACCTGGGTGTCCGTACACTTGTCATCAAAACACTTGCGTTGATTCTCAGTGTTGCATCTGGTCTCAGTCTCGGTAAGGAAGGACCTTATGTACACATTGCGACCTGCATCGGTAACATTGCTTGTCGTATATTCTCCAAGTATAGGAACAACGATGGAAAGCGCAGAGAGATTCTGAGTGCGAGTGCTGCGAGTGGCGTAGCAGTGGCCTTTGGTGCCCCTATTGGTGGCGTCTTGTTCAGCCTTGAGGAAGTGAGCTATTACTTCCCATCCAAGACGCTGTTTAGAACCTTCTTCTGTTGCATTGTAAGTCATTTTACCCAACTTGATCTCCAAAGCTAACGATAAACTAGGCTGCTGCACTCTCTTTGAAGTTCTTGGACCCTTACGGAACCAAGAAAATCGTCTTGTTCGAGGTACGCTACAATCTGGACTGGAAATTCTTCGAGCTGGTGTCCTTCATCTTCACTGGAGCTGTTGGCGGTGTCCTTGGCGCCCTCTTCATCAAAGCCTCTCGCATCTGGGCCCGAACATTTCGCCGGATTCCCATGATCAAAAAGCACCCGCTTCTAGAAGTCTTCCTCGTCGCTTTGGTCACTGGTCTTGTGAGCTTCTGGAACCGATACACCAAGCTTCCCGTTACAGAACTACTCTTTGAACTGGCTAGCCCCTGTGACACCTACACGGATTCTGGCGACGGTCTCTGTCCAACAAAGGAGCACATCCCGAGTGTGCTCAAAGTACTATTTGTCGCTTTCCTTATTAAAGCCAGTCTTACTGTTGTCACCTTTGGCATTAAGGTACCCGCCGGTATCTATGTGCCTTCCATGGTAGTTGGTGGTCTAGCGGGACGCTTCATTGGTCACACTGTGCAGCTCTTCGCTCTCCGCTTTAGCCATCTTGGTGTTTTCGGTGAGTGCGTTCCGGAAGGCCCGCCTGGCTCATGTGTTGTCCCTGGTGTCTACGCCTTGGTAGCGGCTGGTGCAACAATGACAGGTGTCACCCGCCTGACGATCACGTTGGCAGTCATTCTCTTTGAGCTTACAGGAAGTTTGGATCACGTGTTGCCATTCTCCCTTGGGATCCTGGTCGCCAAATGGGTAGCCGATGCTATTGAGCCGCTGAGCATCTACGACCTGCTGACCGACATGAATTCGTACCCTTTCTTGGACAACAAGGTTCGACCTATCTTCACATCAGAGCTCGGTGACATTACACCCCGCATCAGACCTGAGAAACTTATCGATGTGTCCGATGAGTCACTGATCCCAGCCCCCGAGCTTCGCGAGAAGCAACAGAGGTTACAAATGGCTGGTGAGCTGGACGGTGGTCTACCAATCGTCAAGGATGGCGTACTTGTCGGCCTTATCCCCGCTCCAGATCTCGAATTTGCACTTGATAGACTTGAGAATGAAGACAACACACTCTGTCTCATGTCGCCGCAAGAAGAGTGGGCTGCAGGAAGAGAGCCACATGGGGAGGAAGAACAGGCGTCGTACGATCCGAGTGACTTTACGCCGTATATCGATCCTGCACCCGTTGCGTTAGACGTGCATTCGCCCATGGACCTGGTCTACGAATGCTTTGTCAAACTCGGTCTTCGATATATTTGCGTACTGCGAGACGGCAAATACGCGGGTTTGGTAAGTCTGGCGTATCAGTGATATTTGCTTGAGCCAAGTTAACCAATATACACCAGGTCCACAAGAAGTCGTTTGTTAAATACATCAAAGAGCTTGAGCTACACGAGAAGGCACACGGAATCATCTGAGCATAAGGTTCAACAGTCGTGCGTCTACAACTACATTTCCTTTGGGCTATATCTCATGCTGTTCCTTCAGCCTCGCTCTTTTTTCCTGCAACAGATATCAACGAGGATGCATTGCATTGCATTTGCTTTGGCGTTTGTGTTTGAGCAGCATGTAGACGCATTGGAGCTGGGTAGATCTACAACAGAGTGACGGCACATACAACGTACAGGACTGGTGCATACTAAACTTGCAATACAATAAATAATTTTGGAATCTGTCATCGTCTTACGTTTGTCAGAGATTCACCAGCGAACAGCACACAGATGTCTAAACAAACATGTCTCTGTTGTCCACCGCCGCGTGGGAAATCTCTCCATATCTATCTTCCAACGAGGTCGGCTGCTATTTTGTAGTTGGTAGAGTAGACTCTCGGTCAACTGAGCTAGCCCGGATCCTGCCAGAGGTGCATTCGCGCAATCTAGTGCTAAATATATTGTCTCAAGATCTATATAGACTACAGATAGGTTAAACCAAATTGAATACTAATGTACTATAATGCCCACAGGTATACTACAATAGACCATTTTGAAAAACACGTCACAGCCTAGCAAGAAAAGGTTTATCAGTACTCTTTAGGTTGCGTGACCATTCCGATTACAACAATCATTAAAGGGGGTTTAGAATCACTACGTCATGGAATAGCTGTCGTTGCGTTATCGTCATCATATCGATTGATTGATTCATTATGATTTTTATTTATTTTTAGAAAATTTACGGAAATGCGATTCTTATCTTGTACAAATGGGGTCATGGGAATTATCAAATACTGCGACAATGTACGATTGATATATCTGTTTAAAACCTCTTTGCTTCAAGCATGGTGTTTTAAGGGTTGTGACCAAAGGGGTTGAAAGGAAGGAATGGTTACACAAAAAACCCGAGACTAAACCCGTGATTCAGGGTCCCGCCCCACACCACCTCGCTTGCAATATTTTATTCGCGCGACCCAGACTCACGACAATCTGTATGATTAGACTCTGCAAACTCACTTTTGTGGGCTCCAGAACCGTAGACACTAGATATTTGTTTTTTACTAACTTTATTAACTGTTAAATTCATTCTCCTTCCATCGAATTCACAAGAGTTCAATAATTAGCCCCCTTGGCTAAGTGGTATAGCGTGTCACTAGTACGAATTACGGCATGACAAGATCGCTCGTTCGATTCGGGCAGGGGGCATCAATCTTTTTGCCCCGGGATATTTTTGTATTTTTTTGTTTGCAAGCTGTAGAATAGTGCGGTGAAAATAGCATACTAATTAGGGTGCTGCATTAGAATGTTTTTCAAGTCCAGCGTGGTGCATATCCTACTTAGCTCTAGTACACTTAATAATACCTAGGTATTCGTTAGTTATGTTTTTGCAGCTAAGAGTCTGTCTAGACTACTCTATGTTTAATATTAGTCTTTTTTTAAAGTGTAGATATGGCTTATAGTAGGGTGAGAAGTCTACGAGTAGTCTGTAGTAATGCTTAATGATATTCTAGCGAACCGAGGAGATCCCTGATGCTGTCTGGAACTTCTACATATCGAATGTGTACCAGAAAGAGCCTAGCACTCTAGATGAAGCTTCCGATGGGTTTCTTTGTTCTTCTGGCCTCAGCGAACTCATCACAGTTGTGTATGTCACTTTCGCCTAGCTGTTCTTATACCCTGTACATGGGACGCAAAGCATCCCCTCTATGTCTCTCAACGCATTCATCACAGTCACGCCAAGTTATATGGCTGTCCAGGAGCAATTGCCTGCATCTATTGCAGCGCTCGTCACGGGAAGGAAGTTTTTAGTATAGTTTCTCCCACGACCTGTATCAACGCCTCTCGCGAGTGACTTCTTGTTGATCTTTGCAGAGCGACACACTCCACTTGGTCATACTACGATTATAAACAGTGAAGATTGAGTGAACTATTATTAGCCAGCCTATCATTGTGCGATGCTCATGATAGAATTTCATTTTCCTGCCGGCAATGATTCACACCAAGAGAATGCGTGCATGAGTGGCCAAGTCACATCGTGAAGAAATTTAGGGATTGTGATACATGTTCTTGATGATTTGTCTTATAGATGTGCGCTGGGCGATGCTGTATGCAAGCGGCAACGAAGCCTAAAGCCCTGTTCTAAAACAATGAGACGCCGCGCTATGCTTGAAAATACTTGAAGGTCAAACTTTAGAGATACAACATCGTAGGGTCGTCTTAATCCCACACTTGTACAGACGTCTGCCCGATGCGATCAAGTCTCCTTCGCCACCTCGATAACACTGATCTCCCCGTTTTTTTCACTTCCTGGTTCTGAATGTGTTTGAAGAGGTCCAAGGATTGGCTGGAACAGCGTGGCTTCAGACGACCTAGCGAGAACCGTCACATCACTTCCCAGAGAAAGCGGTCGAGATGTTGCAGGAGTTTCACAAACAGTCGTACCTGCAGCGGTGCTACCCTTCTCCACATCGAATGGGGCCTGGGCTTTTGCCTTGGTGGCAACCTCGTCCTCATCATACTTACGGAAGAGAAGCCAGAACAGAATCGTTGTGATCGCCATTCCACCAGTCAGCGCAGCGAACAAGTACGTCAACCAAGGATCGCGAGCCACCTCCGCCAAGGCCATTGCTGAAGCTGAGCCCACGCCAGCTACCAGTAGACTGATTGCCTGTATTATGGCTTTCATGTCCTTAGGAGAGTGATCATATGCAAACTCCAATACCGTCGTATATGCGAAGATCTCTCCAGTTGCGATGAGGAAGTATAGCGGGGCCTGGATCCAGACATTAGGTCTGCTGTTCTTGATGTCAGATAGGGCCATTTTGCTCATTAACTCGCATTCCTTGGGATGGTCGTAGCAAGGTGGGGAGCTGTAAATCGCGTTCTGTACAAATGTCGCGTATAACATGGAGAGTGCGATGAAGACGAACCCAATGGCGATGCGTGTAACGGCTTTGATGTAGATGCGTCGCTTGTGAAGAAGAGGGTAAAGGACTTCTTGGATAACGGGCCCGAGGACGATGCATCCGACTTGGTTCATGGCTGGTAGCAGGTCGTTGGGCGTGTTACCAGTCTTCATCTGTCCGGCCTGAGAAATCAGATTGTTCTGCATCTGATCGAAGCAGAGCCAAAATATGACGAAAGCTATGAGCACGCGACATGCTCGCAGTCCTCGAGTAAGTTCGTCGACCAGCGTACCAGTCCATGAGACGGTTTTGCCGCGATGCTCAAGCTGGTACTCCGGATCGGCGCGCTTCATTTTGAAGCCGTGTCGTACAGCGCATGTAACGATTTTGGTAGCTTGTGGCAGTACATTGATCTTGTGCGGCACTTTAACATACCATCTCTTTCCACAGATCAACATGATCATTGCGATGGCCATGCAGCCCAAACACATGCCGTATGCTCCCGCAAAACCATGATGCTTCTCGATGTAGACTGTTGCAAACCACGATAGCGAGCCTACATTCCCGACCCAGAAGTAGAGATTGTAGATGTATTGGAGCGTGAGGTCATAGTCCGTCACGACTCGTTCCCCTGTCTTCAACTCCTTGATCTCGGGCTCTTTCTTCTCATACTGGTCAGCAATGAATGGTACCATGATGGCTTTGAAGCCTCCGCCGCCCAAGCCGATAAGCGCCATGGCGAGGATCAGCCCGGGAAGACCCCATCCCTTGTCAACATTCGATGATAGGGAACTGATAGTCAGAGCGGTGCAACCGATGCAGTATAATACGACGCTGATGACGAGCGTTGTATACTGTCCAAGGCGGCTGTCTGCTAGCGGTGCGACGAATATCGGGGTACAGTAGTAAAATATGTAGAAGGCACAGTAGATTCGTGTTGCTTTCGTTTGACCGAGACCAAGAGCTCCGGGTGTTTCGCTCTTGTTGTAGTGCGACGGATGCTCCATGTAGTTCTCTGTTTTGTGCAACGCCAGATTAGTATTGTCTTTCCGAGATAGCGGACCCAATAGAGTAGGTACTCAGTTACTTACGCCATGGAGCAGTGAGTCCCCAGAATGCTGCTCTTTCCCAGAACCCAATCAAAGCCACGATCCAAAGTCGCCACGGCATATGGTCTCTGACACGCCGCAGGTGACTATAGTCATCAGTCATAGTCATGCTCGAGCAACTTGATGCTGAGCTCGATGAGTTTCTATGACGAATGTTAGTCAGAGTATCTTTGATTCGGGTTGGTTCGAAAACGTACGCATTGGTGGATGTTTTGGCTTGCAATGTTGTGTCGTAGGGAATATAGTGGGTGAGAGCCATACTAGCGGCGGCTGTGAATTGAAAGCTGAACACCGCTAGCTGAGCGGAGCCTCCGTAAGGCTGAGCCTACAAACAGGAAGTGAATTTACGTAAGACTAGCGACCGTGCAGGAAGGCTGAGTGGGTCGGAGAATTCAATTCGCCCGTGCAGTGTAGTCGTTAGCGTCGCGTCAGACGTTCACCGATCTAGACCAAAAGTTGATGTGAAAGGGTGCTCGGTATTGCCTACCGATCAAACACTGGCAGTGGGAGGCAGAAGGCGAGCTTTTGTATGCATCTGAGCTCGTGAGATGTTCCCCTTTCAACAGCATACCTCAGCCGCTTTGCTAGCATGTTTGTGTGCGGCGTATCCTAATCGGTTCAGTCCAAGGAGTTTGATGTGTACCAGTATAAACATGACACACTTAGTGCTCAAATTGCCCCTCCCAGGCTCACAGATTGGGCTCAGTCAACGGGTGCACAGAGATGTTGAAGTGCGAGGCGCATGTTCGTCCGAGTACGGTGACGCCAATGTAGCACAAAGTGCCGCGCCCACGCTCCAAGATTGGCCTGAACCTTTTTCGAGGGCTAGATCTGGACAATACATGCACACGAGTACCGGCCTGTCGTTTGACGGGAAGTGAATGGCGACCCGGGGACCGGGCGTCTGCTGGATATGGCGTTTTGAGATTGTGCGCCATCGTGAGGCGCACGCGCCAGCAAAGTCAAGCTTTTTCGTGTGTAGCTCGATTTCCACTGGTCGAATATCTCCGGTCCGGTGAGAGTGATGGATGCAGCCAAAAACTCTGTAGCCATATGTCCAGACTGTCCGCTGCTACGCATACCGAAAGTATGCCCAAGTGCTACGGCTAAAGACCTTAAAGCATCAGACTATACTGAACGATGACCATGAAGCTGCCACAATCAAGGATATCGTACCTGATTTGGATAACGGCCAGTCTCATGAGGATCTACAGCTAATTTAGGGAGCATAGTGGAAAGCACAGAATGGAGACCGAAACAGCCATCCTGCTGAAGGTGGCTTAGAACCTTAGGCTGGTCTCCAGTGATGAGGTAGCAGTGAAACACCACACCTTGTGACGGAATACTCGAGGTTTGCGGGTGAAGATGAGATGTTTGGGTCATGGGTGCGGATTCGATGGCGGAGGGGCGGAGGAGCTGAGAAGATGCAGGTGTCAGCCAGCCTCCAGTGGCTCATTACATCAGCCACACGTTTTAGGAGGAGGAAACACCAAACAACCATACTGCCTCTCAATAATACTCCTTCGTACTTTCGCTGGTGCAGCCAAATAGTAGCTGCAAATCGATGACCTGGCGCTTGGGTTCGCTGACCTGCAATGGGTTGCACATACATGGCCTTCCTCTAACAGAGCTCGCCAACATGACCCTCAGACTAACCTCGTGATCCTAATGTGGAAGCAGATCAGATAGTCCACTAAATGTCGTACAAGTCCCCCATCCGGACGCGGCTGAATCATCATCGTGTATGAGAGGTGGTACGAGCGACCGTTACAACGCTGTGGCGGCAAAAAGCCCATATGTCGCTGCAGCCTCAGCTCAAGTCGACTGTAGCATCGTCGAATTGCGCATGAGACTATTCTTTGGCCTACTGTATTGAATCTGGCTTGCAAATAGACTCGACAAGACTGTCTTGGTACAGCGAGCTGGTGAGGCTCCGCACGCTTTCGGATCTTGGTCATTGAGGTCATCACTTTCAAGAGTTGTTTCGTGTAACTAATAACAACAAGGACCGAAACTCACGGCCCCGAACAATGCTTCCATATCTTGATTTGCGTAGTCTTCTGACGGACAAAAGTTGCTTTTGTTCTTGACGAGGCAACGGATCGTCGTACGAATGTAAATACATGGCAGTTTGGTGCTGAACACACCGCCTCGGCTGGCCTAGACCTTACAGCTCACCGCCGCCGCGGTCCGAATTGCGGGGAACAGCCCTGCGCAGACTTTCCAATACACGTAACGCATCTCCGATCAGATCACCGTGGGGCAGCCTGGGGTGCAGTGGTGTCCGTATTTACCCTAAATATCTACCGGTCGCGGGGCGCATATGCAGACGCCTTCTCCGCACACTCACTCCACCAAGCCCCCATCGATATATCCCCCACAATCACTACTCGCCCTTTCTTCGAAATGTATCACCTAGACGGCAACTCGGCACCATCCGAACAAACCCTATTCAAAGACTTGTTGAAAGCCGCGACATCAAGATGGACCACGTTCAAACGAGGCGAGACATCAACGGTGGAGGAACCGATTTCAAGACCTTCAGTGTCACGGAGCTCCACCCAACTTTCGGTGCCGAAATCGAAGGCGTGAACTTTCCCAACCCGAGCGAGGAGCAGTTTAAAGAACTTTTGCAAGCCATGGCCAAGGTGACTGCTTTACGATTATTTTCAATGTACTCAAACAAGAGCGCGTCATATCCTGGACCACCGAAACATACTGCACGCCTCTCATATACAACAGCGACTATGCCATCATCCAAAATACATTCAAAATGTTACAAAATCACAACGTATCCGTACTTTCTTTCGTAGATTCCAATAGAGCTTTCAATCTGCGCACAATTCCGTCAACGTCTTCGTTACTATCGCGGAATCCATGGACTTAAAAACTGGATGTATACTAACGCAAGCTCAAGTACGGCTTCTGCGTCTTTCGCAACACCGGCATGGATGACACCGCACACGTCGAATTCTCGCGCAAGCTAGGTGATCTCGACGACATCCGCCCCTACATGACGAACGGGAGAAAACTACGCTACCAATACTACGAGCTTTTCGATGCCGGCAATGTAGATGACGATTCCAACATTATCGACCCAAACAGTCCAAAAGCCCAGTACCAAAAAGTACACCCCACAAAAGTCCCACTACAAACCCTTTCCCCCCTCGCTAACCAGCAACACCCAGGGCAACGCCCTCTGGCACGTCGACAGCTCCTTCAACCCACGCCGGGCATCCTACTCGGTCCTCCTCGCACACAAACTCCCACCGCCAGGCCACGGCGGTACCACCGACTTCTCCGACTCCCGCACCGCCTTCGATGACCTCTCCCTGGCCCTAAAAACAAAACTCTTACAAAACGACTACACAGCCGCACACTCCCTAGCCCATAGCCGCAAACTCGCCGCCCCTGCTTTCTTCGCTGATATCGAATTGGATGATGCAGCAATGAATGTACATCGTATCGCTCAACTTCATGAACCAAGTGGACGAATGAATCTCTATGTTGCAGCACATGCACACCACATCGTTGGGCTTGAAAAGGGCGAGAGCGATGAACTACTATCTACCTTGCTAAAGCATGCCACGCAGGACAAGTACCAGGTTAGTGTGGCGTGGGAGGGTGTGGGTGATATGGTGATTTGGGATAACACGGCTGTGTTGCATAGGGCGGGGGAGGGGACGTATGCGGGGAAGTTTGTGAGGGATTTGAGGAGGACGACTGTGCATGATGCTGGGAGTACGGCGTGGGGGTTGAATGAGAGAGATGGGGCGAGGAGGCCGGGGTTTGAGATTGCGGGAAAGTAGAGGGCGTGGTGGTTTGGTGGTGGGATCTTTTCGAAAGACGTATTCGATTGTGTTTGGTAGCTTGGTAATTTTTCTTTGGGAATAACGATAATGTTTGATTTTGGACACGTAAATCAGACTTCAACGAACCGCCACTGCGGTCTTCCCTCAGGCATCTTGCCTATGTCCAGTCCCGTTGAGGCGCTTCCTCCTTGAATTCTCTTCTTGTACAGTCGTAGCCAAACCGCATCTGCATTCCAACAATCCAGCGCACTCCTTACATCCTTCCTCTCCAACGCCGAATCCAACATATTCAACATCTCATCACCCCTCTCCTCCTTTACTGTAACATGCCTCGCAATACTACATAACATCCCCACAAAGCTATTCCAAATCATTCGCGTCGGAGCATCAACATAAAGTTCGGGTCTGTACACCTCCCCGTCGCCAGACCTAGCCATAGCCAAAGACCCCACAGACAATCCCCCCAGTCCCTCCGTAATCCTCCCAATCTCCATCTTCCCACCCATATCTTTGCCCCTACTCCACCCATCCTTCTCCCTCGCCCTTCTACATACTCTCCTCACCACATCCCACGCATCCTCAATCCTCACCCTCATAAACTCTCCGGCGAAGTCACACATCAGCGCTACGATATCCAGCGCATTTGCTACAATGTACGCTTCTGGGTCCTCTAGCCGCGGCAATAGGACTGGCCAGAGGGTATGTATGAGTGGGAGGAATGAGTTTTCGTGGCGGGCGAGGGCGGGGATAGTGGTGCGGAGGAGGGAGAGGAGGGAGGAGCGGAGGGACGGGGTGGGCGTCGTGAGGTAGTGTTGCGTCAAAGAGGAGATCCTTAGGAGGATGGTGTATGTACGGGGTGCGGGGGGTGGCGGGTCTTCTTGGGTGGCGGGGGCGGAGGCGTCTGTTGGCTCGTCTTCAGGACGGTCTTCTTGATCGTCTTCTGGGCCTGTGGCTTCGGTTGGAGTATTTTCTTTCCAAGGCTTTTGTGGAGAGGTTCCATGGTGTTGTTGAGACATATCTTCGGCCTGTTTATTCAAAGCAGCTTGTAGTTGCTTCACTGCGGTGACGACATCTGTCATCGTGACTGTTCTCTTCTGATGTCGATGTCGTGAAACTTCGTCTCCTGTAGTTAAGGCAAGTTGGGGCGCTTTGACGCCTTCCTCGGTCATACCTTTCAATACTGAGAACAGGAGTTCAGCAAGCTTCGGGTACCCGTGATATCGTTCGAGCGCGTCGAATATGCTTCCGACAAGATCGTCCAGGTACGGTAACAACGATGGCCCGCAGAGTCGCATCATCATCAACAAGACCTGAGGGGCCTGAGGCGAAACGTCTCCAATGGCTAGCTTCAGCCCCACAGCATTGACAATGTAGTCGACATTGTCGACGACGAGATCACCGGCATTGGAATATCCGGATGCTTGTGATACGATATTCAGACAAGTCATTGCGTGTTCCCGTAGCGCAGGATTCGAGCTACCGAGATGGTCAAGCACAGGATACAGCACTTCACTCAGCTCTGCACGAAACTCAGATCGATATCGTCTCGCCTGTAGTGCCACAGTTTCGAGCGCAAGTGCGAAGAAATGCCATGGAGTATTTGCGTCCGGGTCACTTTGATTGAGTATAGACAAAGAATGAGAGTACAGATCGTCTAGAAGCTCTTCTCGGATGTTCGGCGTCCCAAGGTCCATGAAGTCGTCGATTGATGGATTTGTTGTTGTCACGTCTTGCAAAAGGTTAACTGACAGCCAGAAGCTCGCCAGCCGCCTTTCTTGAGGTCCAGAGCCGATTGATGTCGTAAGTCCTTGCGCTACCTTCAAAGCAGTATCAGATCTTGCGAGCTCACGAATCAGAAGCCTGAATTCTGCCATCATGTCGTCTTGACCTTTGAAGCTCAGTTTTAGTGGTGGAAACTCCGAAGACTTTGTGGATGATAGCATCAAAGTTCGATCAGTTACACTGGAAGGTGACCGGTCACTGAGCTCCTGCAGGCCGCTGGAATCAGAAAGAACACTGGAGACGCCATCTCTCAGACTGTCGGCCAACATGTCATCAAGGCTTGTGAGGTCCTCATCGAAGAGTCGTAATGTGACAGAGACTTGTTGGATGATGCGCCGTCGACGATGGTCGTCTTTTGATTGCATCAGACGCGGCAGCGATACGATCCAGCCATGTTGACTTTCACGCAGGACATCCGAAAGCTTCGCATCTTCTGCCAACAGCAATTTGAGTCTTTGTTCAATTTTGTCTTCGGGTCCGTTACGGCCCACAAGACTGACCATTGTCTCAACGGCCATCCCCGCACAGTCCGTAAGGGCAGTGCGACAATCTTGTATGATGCACAAACACAGTTCTAGTAGGGCATCTCGCACCTCTGTCTTGTCATGCTCCCGTAGCTTGAAAACATTGGCTAAGGCGATCTTGATTTGTGAGGAGGTAGCTTGCAGCCAGGATACAGAGCGAGCCACAGTACCCGATGAGGCAGATGGAGCTTGGCCTGGTAGATTCTTTGTTTTTTCGTCACTCAGCAGCCGAGACAGTATTGACGAGAGAAGATTCAAACTTTTCTCAACGATTCGGAAATTGGGTCGACTACTGCTGCTCGGCGTCAACAAGGCGGTCAATGAGGAAACGATCCTGGGTAGGAAACTCGCAAGCGCGTCATCATCGGCTATTGCGTCGGTGATAGCCCTGAGCGCATTGATCGCTTGATGTCTGACATTGTGGGACGGACTTTTTGTGAGGCTATCGACCATGATGAGAACAGCCTCGCCAAGGGCTGGGACGTTTGCTGTAGACGTTATTGCTTGTCTACCATGTTGAGTGCGGCCGTTCTCGATCAAGAGCTCAGCCATACATTGGAAGGCCAGCGCCTGAAGTTCTTCTGAGGTCGCTGTGATGCCATTTTCTGCGGAGGAAGGTTTTGCCAGAAACGTGAACAGGATAAGAAGCTGGCCAGACAGAGCAGGCTCAAGAGCACCCCCCCAGCCGGTCCGGAGAAGTATTGAGATGCACTCTAAACAAAGTTCGAGACCGCGAACAGGAACTTGTCGTGAGATGCGAAGAACTTGAGAGATGGGGACAAAGGCATATTCGGCGAGTTTTGCGTCTACAGAATTCGGGTTGATCTTCTGAAGCGTATTGAGAAGACTGGTCAGGCCTTGCACGAGGTCGATCTTTGCGCTGGGCTTCTGCCCTACGCTAGCAGTGGATTGCAGAATTTGTATGCATGGAGGCTTCAACTAGGAGGAGCATCAGCGCCAGGATAGATCGATCTCATGACAGGATTTTCATACAAGCTGAAACGCC
Source organism: Plenodomus tracheiphilus IPT5 (assembly GCA_010093695.1). Taxonomy (NCBI): domain Eukaryota; kingdom Fungi; phylum Ascomycota; class Dothideomycetes; order Pleosporales; family Leptosphaeriaceae; genus Plenodomus; species Plenodomus tracheiphilus. Next base: position 117,165 of record MU006335.1, read on the forward strand.
TGTTGCCTTTCCATGTTGGGTCCGTCAGACCGCCGTATGTAGCACAATGTTCAACAGTCGGAGTGGAGACGGGTCAGAACCGGGACTGGCGTGGGGCTGCATCCATGCTGTGCTCGCAGGACAGTGAAGGATGGAATACGCCTCAGTAGCCCTTTGTCACCATGGGTACCTGATGCTGAAGCTTCAGATGATCCTCTGCATGTAGATATCCGGCTGCCTGGACCACTGGGAAAGGGAGCGCGCACTAGTGAGAGATGTGTAATTGGGTGAATTGTGGTGCCTCGGTGCCATGGCCACTGCGGGCGATGAGGTATGTTCCCGCACGCGCCAGGTCGTGGTCGTGGTCGCGTTCGCTGGCTGGCTAGCGCGTCACTGCTCAGAAAGTGCGACCACCTCTCCTCGACGCATCACACCAACATCGCGTCGCTGTCCAAATACCACCACGGCCCACGCCTGCAACCGCCGTCCCCACACGCGCCTCGGATTTCGCCTCCATCTGGTCCCACAGCCACGTGGAACACGCCTTCCTACACGCGCAGCCACGCGACATGGCACCTCGCAGTAGGCGAAGCGCAGCGGCCGCAGCCGCAGCCGTCGAAGAGGAAGAGCACGAGCACGAGGTGGAGGTAGAGGAGCAGGATGGCCCCAAGAAGCTGAGGTTCAAGCAGCCGCTTGTCGGGCGGCCGGGGAAGCAGATTGGCGTCAGCGACCTTCTGACGCGACTCAAGACGCTCCTCGATGAGCTACGGACGATAGACCAGGAGGAGGCGCACAGGGAGTCGCTCATGCCAGTCGCACAGGAACTGGCCCATCAAAGTCTGCTGCAGCACAAAGACCACGGAGTACGCGCCTGGACAGTCTGTTGCGTGGTCGACATGCTGAAGCTCTTTGCGCCGGATGCGCCATACCCAGCATCTAAGCTAAAGGTACCCAAAAACTCGTACTCCAGCCTTCGGTCATGCTAACACGTGCGGCAGGAAATCTTCTCCGTCATTATCCTCAAGATGCTCCCCCTCCTCTCCGACCCCTCGCACCCATACAACAGCCAGCACATGTATGTTCTGCGGTCACTCGCCGAGTGGAAGAGCATATTGCTTATAAACGAGATACCTGGGGCGGAGCAGCTCACTTCAGCGCTATTCACTGCATGCTTCGATGTGCTCTCCGGACCATCAAAGAGTGACAACGGGGAAGAATTGAGCAAGAACGTAGAGCACAACATGACAGAGGTGCTCTCGACAATAATAGACGAGGCGCCAGCTGTCACACATGACGTGGTCGATGTCATTGTTGCACAATTCCTCTGGGCGGATCCTATCACACTGGGTAGCTCTGCGAAGGGCAAGAAAGGAGTCCAAGTTGACGCGAAGCAATCGACCCTTCGTCGGAAAGAGGCACCGCCTTCCTACAACATGGCCAAGAATGTTTGCAATGCCTTCCCAGAGAAGATGGCTCGTCTCATCGGCAACTACTTCAGCTCTGTCATTGTGGATGTCACCAACTCTGGTAGCTCGTACCGACGTGAGGGTGCAGACGACGGCGCGAACAAGGGACCGTCTGAGGACGATATTGACGAGGCAAGCAAAGCTCATCGACTGCTTCGGGAGTTATGGAAGTGTTGTCCAGGAGTGCTCCAGGAAATCATACCGCACCTGCAAGACGAACTCGCTACAGAGACTGTGCAGCTACGTCAGCTCGCCACTGAGACATTTGGCGATATGATATCAGGTATTGGCGCTGCTGGACCACCTCCGCTACCCGACCTAGACCCATCTGCGTACCCGTCGCAAAGCCTGTCACGCTCTGAGACTAACCAAACTTTCGACTTCCTCACTACACCAGCTTCTATCAACTCGTTTCCTACACAATACCCCGCGGCTTACCATGCCTTCTTGCAACGTAAAAACGATAAATCAGCCATCATTCGTGCCTCCTGGGCAACAGCTGTGGGTCGCATCCTCATGACTTCGGCTGGCGGGATTGGCCTTGACCCAGAAGAGGAGCAGAAGTTGTTGAAGAACTTTGCTGAATGTCTGATAGACAGTGACGACAAAGTACGATTGGCAGCAGTCAAGGCTGTCGAGCATTTTAGCTTCAATGACATAGTACGAAAGCTCGGTGGCAACGGAAGCATGTCGGAAACAGGCTCCATTCTTTCCAACCTCGCCGACAGAGTGAAAGACAAGAAGAGTGTGATCCACTCGGAAACGCTAAGATTGCTAGGAAAGATCTGGGGAGTCGCAGCCGGGGCCATTGCTGAAGACGACGATACTATCAAAAGTCTGCTCGGTCCGATACCATCACGAATCCTGGAAGCATGCTACGTCAACGATGCAGACATCAACGTTCAGGTCGACCTAGCATTATTCGATTCTTTGCTTCCGCTCGGCTATCCGCCAATGAAGGCAAAAGCAGCTGCTACCGGAAACTCACAGGTTGTGAAAGACAGCCAATCGAACAACGAGCAAGCATACACAGAAGCGGCATTAGATAAGATTCGGACTGAGAGGCAATTAGTTCTGGTGAGCGGGCTGGAAGAGAAGGCGAAGAAGGTTTTCTTTGCGAAGCAATGCAACCAAGTCAGGGCTGCTGAATTCATGGAGCATTTCCTGAAATTCTGCGAGGACTTCAATGGTGGTGTTGTCGCAAAAGGGGAGAAGGACGCCAGCACCAAGCTTGAAGGACTGATAGCCTACTACGCAAAGACACTACCCGACACGATTCGAGCTCGAGAAGACTTGTGGAAGTTTGCCAAACATCATGATCGTCGAACATACGCTCTGATACGATTCTGCAAGGACCCTGCAAGTGAATACCGTAAGGTGTTTCGGTCGATTGTAAGTTCACTGATCTCATCGTCCTCGTCAAGACTGACAAATATTCTAGAAAGAATTCCGCAAAAGGATTGAAGATGGACCTGGCGCTAGCCTGCTCGACACACTGAACCCTCTGTTGTACAGAGCTAGTCTTCTGTGTTACAACAAAAGCCATGTGCCAGCGGTGATCGAGTTCACACGTACCAACGACAAGGATCTAGGGGCCACTGCCCACGAGCTGTTGAAAGAGATATCCACGAATCACCCTAAGGTGTTCTCAACACATGTGAAGGATCTTTGTAGGACACTGGAAAGTGAAGCTCCCACAGCGAAAGCGCCTAATCCACCCGGAGCGGTAGATGACCTAAAGGCCTGTGCCGCGTTTGCGAAGAAATTCCCGACAGATATTCCCATGAACGCCAAAGACAGTCGGCAATTGGTTCAGAGCTTCCTGAACTTCGCATTGTATGGAACACCACCGCAGGCTGCGAAGCATGCCATCACCATCATCATGAACAGTGATGATAAAAAGGAGCTGCACGCCAAGGAACTACTAACAAAGAGTATCAAGAGTTTCAAGTACGAAGGCGATCACTGGCTTACCAAGCTTGCCGCGCTCAGTCAGCTGGTGCTATTAGCTCAGGTTGAGTGCGAAGAGGACATGGACAAGATCGTCGAGATTGCCATTCAAAAGGTGCTCCAATTGCCTCACCCTGCCACGCCCGAAGCCGAAGCTGAATGGATGGAGGAACCGGACGAGGATATCCAGGGCAGGGCGTGGGCTGTCAAGATTCTAGTCAACCGCCTACGATCTCTACCAGCCGAGTCCACATTCAACGAAGCCGCAGAGGATACCTACACTCTCCTCAATCGCTTCGTGAAGAATAACGGAGAGGGCGCAGAAGATGGGAGTACACCAGCAGGCCATAAATCTCGTCAGCGCCTACTCGCAGCCACTTCCCTTCTTAAGCTATCCTGCAACAAACGCCTGGACAGTTTCTTAACTCCGGCAGACTTCATACAATTGGCTCTGGTCACACACGATCCCTGTGCACAAGTACGGAAGGGGTTTTCCGACAAATTGATGAAGTATCTTGGACAGGGTCGTCTTCCTCAGCGCTTCTACACCATCCTGTTCTTTTGCGCATACGAACCGGACAAAATCATCAAGAACAGCACAATGACCTGGATTCGCTCGCGTCGAGCTGCCTTTGCCGCGCGTAAGGAGACAGTGCTGGAAAATGTATTTGCTCGCTTACTGAGCTTGATTGCGCATCATCCAGACTTCGACAAAGACGAAGAGACCCTGAAGCTCATGTCGGAGTATATACTCTATTACCTGAAATGTGCAGCTACAGAGGAGAACTTGTCACTCATCTTCCACGTTGCACAGCGCGTAAAAGGTGTCGCAGATGGTATTGTGCCAACAGAACAAGCTGACGAGAGACTCTACATCTTGTCAGATCTCGCGCAGGCATTGATACGATCGTGGGAAGAGCAGAATGGTTGGACTATGCAGTCATGGCCTGGGAAGATGAAGCTGCCATCAGGAATTTTCCGACCACTTGAGAGCCACGAGAAAGCTCAAAACATTGCGACGAAGGTCTGGATCAGCGAGGACTTGATCGAAGAGCTCGACCCACTTGTACGCAAGGCCATTCGAAGTAAGAAGCGGAAGGCATCAGACGGAGTGGAAAAACCACGGAAGAAGCCCAAGGGCGACAGATCCATCAAGGAGAAGAAGGCTAGAGCAGAGCGACCGGTGAAGACGCCAAGGAAAAAGCGAGGTACCGATGACGACGACGAGAGCGACGCTGAACGGGCTGCTGCGCCTTCGAGCGGACCTCGGCGAAAGAGCGACAGGCGCAGCAACGCGCACAAGAGCTATGTCGAAGTATCGAGCGACGAGGAAGATGCAAAGGCCGGGGCACAAGAGAACGACGAAGAACACGAGGAAGAAGATGAAGCAGAGGACGAAGTAGAAGCCAGCAAACAAGCCACGCCAGCTCCCGAAGAAGACGCCGACATGGCAGAACCTGAAGAAGAAGCGGAGTACCCACAAGCCGAACCAGAAGCCGAAGCCTCAGCATCCGACCTCTCAGATCCAGGACCCTCCCCGGAGCCTGAAGTAACAAAGAGAGCTACGAGGGGGAAAGCTGCTACAAGGACAAATGGAGTAAAGTCGAGCCCTGTCGCTCAGAAGCGTAAAGCTACGGACTCTGCCAAGAAAGCCGCGCCAGCGAAGCCTGCACCAGCAAAACCTACTCCAGCAAAGACAGCGAAGAACACAGCAAAGGGCAAGGCGAAGGTCGGTAGCGACGCTGCATCAACATCTAGTCCTGTTCCCAATGGTGCTGGGCCTACGCGACGTAGTGGACGTACGCGAAGCTAAGCGCTCGTCATTGCTTGCTCTTCTTTCATCCTATATACGGCCAGTCATCTATGAGTTTGTACGATCATCAAAATACGTCCACGATACCAAACTACGGTTTAGCTCATCATTCGCCTGATTTCGAGGGGTTTTTGTGTCCATGTGCACGAGCAAGGACACTGTGGTCACTCCTTGTTTAGCTTGGCGTTCGCGGTCGGTAATGTGTTCATTAGGTGGAGTGGATTGAGATCATCAGGATAACGGTGAGGAGGGTGTTTTTTAAGGATGGCTCGAGGTTTAGTACATGCAGCTGTGTTCAGTTCGCCAGTAGCGGATTCCAATTATAACTATTCTTTACCATGTCCATGTTCAAGGTTTCATTCTTCAGCATGGTGAACCTGTGATGCAACTATGTGATCCAATGACCAGGTTACCCTAATATAGACCACAGCGTAACGTAGACTGGAAGGACATGGGTTGAGGTTTTAGAGCCTGAACAGGGATGAATGACGACGGTTGGGTAGCTGATGTGCTCTCACTGGACTGGGATCCTTTCACGGAGCATCTATGCCGAAAAGGGTCTGGAAGTACCTTGCGGGTGCTCTGATAGTCCTGAGGCATACACTATATAGTACAATACTTGGCATGCTATACACCACTTCATCCACAACGCACTAGTCCACTTGAAGCACGGAACACCCACAAAGTCATCTTGTCACGCAGCCTTGATCAATTTATCGACGACCGTTACCATAGACACAGGGTGTGTAACACTGGCAGTTGCCATCAAACCACAACGTTGCAAACCGTCGTCAGCACAAGGTATGTACCAACACCCAGAACACTTCATATCAGACGATCAATATCGAGCCGAATTGCAACAGCCCCAGCCTGGTTGGATTCCCTTCCACATCTAATGCCCTCCGATAGACATCATCAATCGTGCCATACATAATGACCAGGCACCCGACACTTCCCATCTCAACCTCCCTTCCACTTATCCCACAATCCCCTCTATCCCTTAACCATGAGACTCCCCATATTCTCTCTCGCTGCTCTAGCCACAGCCGTCTCCTCCCACACCATCTTCCAAAAACTCTCCGTGAATGGCGTAGACCAAGGCCAACTCAAAGGCGTTCGCGCCCCAGACTCAGATTACCCCATCACCAGCGTCAACGACGCAGCCTTTGCTTGCAACAAAGACATCAAGCACAAAGACAGCAATGTGATTAGTATCCCCGCTGGCGCTAAGGTGGGATCATGGTGGGGTCATGTCATAGGCGGCGCACAGAGTGCGAATGATCCCGATCATCCCATTGCGAAGAGCCACAAGGGTAAGTCAGTCAACTCGACGTACTCTACAAATTAGTCATTTAGCACCACACCAAACCCATTCACCTTTTTTTCTAACTTTCCATCTCTCAATCTCCCAGGCCCAATACAATACTACCTCGCCTCGGTCCCCTCGGCCTCCACCGCCACCCCCACAAACCTGCAATGGTTCAAAGTCGCCCACGACGGCCTCGCAAACAACAAATGGGCCGTCGACACCATGATCTCAAATGGCGGGTGGCACTACTTCACCCTACCCTCTTGCATCCCAGCAGGCGAATACCTCCTGCGCGCCGAACTCATCGCCCTGCACGGCGCGCAGACAACAGGCGGAGCGCAGTTTTACATGGAGTGTGCGCAGATTCGTGTTGTTGGGCCTACGACGGGTGCGGTGGTTGGCGGGGCGCAGACGGTGGGGTTCCCGGGCGCGTATAGGGCGGATGATGCTGGGGTCAAGGTTAATATTTATGATGGCAAGGGGCAGCCGTATCCGACGGGGGGTTATGCGATTCCGGGGCCTAAGCCGGTGGTTTGTGGGTAAAGGGTTGATGGTGGGAAGGGGGGTATGAGATATGGAGACTGTGGTGGAGTGGAGGTGATGGAGTGGTCAGTTGATTGGGGGTTGGATAGGGCGACGGCGTATGTACAGACATCGTGTAATCTCAGCAGTGAGCACTGTTCCCAATATTTGCCGTAAGTGAGAGGCTTGGTGGTGTACCGTGAGGTTAGTAGGCGTAGTAAAGGGGAATCGGCTTGACTCATTATTACTGCAATCATGGATGACTTCAAGTGAATATTCTACCGCGCCCACCTGTGTCAGAATACCAAGCTCTTGCTCTCTCAAGATGACCATGCGAATAACCTATGGGAGAAATACCGGGTTACTGGCCAGGCCTTTCGCGTTGGCGTCGATGGGTGCGAGTAAGTTGGTGTTGATGCTTGCAAACTGTACTTGCTTTGAATATTAATGCGACTTGGCTTGTTGAAGACATAGACTATACCAAGCTCCTACCTACACCAATTACCCGCATTATGTCCTTTATTATGACAGTCGAATACCACGGAGCTGTTATTTTGCTGATTTTGTAAAGCAAGCTCAAAAGCTCCCGTTAGGTATGCGAACAGGATATTCTCTTCTCGCTTGATCTGGGTGGTGAATCGCACGGTGACAAAAGCCCAAGCTAGATCGACCATGCCATGGACGTTCGACTCAATCATCCTTCTTCAGATAATTAACCAGATCCACCATCTCAGCCTGTGACATGGCCGAGCTCATCGCCTGATAAGCTTCATACAGAATCCAGAGCGGAAACACGACCCATAGACCGTTGAAGAAGACAAGGTAAAGCCAACTAAATCGTTATTAGCATCTGCGGCTACATTTTCGCTAGGAACAGAAATTGAGGCGAGTGTGAAGGAGTATGCTCGTGGTTGTGGCGGTGTGGTCAATGGGGGATGGGAAAGTGGGTCCGCGGGAGATGGCGCATCCGCCCGCCAGCGCATATGCAGGGCCAACACATCGAAGTCTCAGATTCAGGAACAGAACAGCGCCAGGAACAAACCAAAAGATATCGAAGGATCAAATCGGCGCCTGTGATAGTGGTCGAGGCCTTGCTTGTAGCCAATTGACCTTGAGATGTGTCCCTGAGGATGAAGTGGAGCGACAAAGAGATAGACACGTCGAGTTTCAACATGAGAGATGACGACTTACAGGTACATCCAATTCGACGTGTCGAGATTAGGACTGCCGCTGAACCACTCAGGGGCAAACGTCATCCAGCCTAATTGTAGCGGTGAACCACGTGTCAGCCTTATACTCGAACAACAGCAGCACAACACAAGCCTCAACAAAGCATGGACCCACACGTCGTACGCCTCACCAATCGCACCCTCTCACAAGCCACCTGAAACCAGACCAAAACCAAACATGCTGGGAGAAGCGAACAAGAGTAGGGCTGAATCGTGACTCACCTCCATATATCTCCGCCGTAGCCAAAACAACCATCCAAAAGTACTTCTTCAACACGCCCTTCCTCGCATCCTTGCTCAACAAATAGCAAATAAACAGCGCCAACGGGCCCGCCACAAACACCGTCAACACCTCCAACGTCACAACCGTCAGATCCACGCCCCCCCACCTCTTATCCGCCTTTGCATACTCCTGCCACAGCCTACTCAACGGACTCGTCCCGTAATTCGCTCCATACAGCAGATCCCGTTTACCAAGCCAATACACATCGGGCGGTGTGAAGAGCGTCACCTGCGGATGATGGCGGCTCGCCGACGAAAACGACGTGGGCAGGCTATACGTGACGAAGAAGCAATTCCACAGGAACGAGCCTTCAAACACGAAATGGATCAGCGCGTCGAAAAAGTGCCAGATGAACAGGACACGCGTTTTCAGCGTCGATGTGCGCGGGAGCACCCTGATGGAGGTGGCGTATGCGCCACCGAGGAGGGCGAGCACAGCGAGGAGCGAGATTATGGTCGTGGCATCGATTTCTGGGCCGGAGCGCGGAATGGGCGGCGGTGCAATGGGGGGTGCAGGTGGGACAGCGGGTTTCTTGCTGCTGCCCCAGAATGACATGATGAGGGAGGGGACACGGAGAGCGGGTGCGAGACCGTTCGGCGGTAGGCAACTCGAGACGAGGGGGGCGCGTCTTCACGACAAGCTCGGTACAAGGTTGAGCCGAGGGTATCGTGGAAGTGTGTGCGAGAGAGGTGGTGGTGGTGGATGCTGGCCCAACACGACACGACACAATTCAGGGTCCAAAACGTGGAGATCCAATCGTGTGCGGGGACACGAGCCAAGCTGTCAGAAAGCGGCAGGCGGTCAGCGGAGCGTGGCATGTGCGACCCTGGCGGGTTCGGGCAGAACTGGTACCGAGGGGTCACATGGCTGTGAAATCTCACGATCCAGGCCCAATAGCTTCAAAACAGGCGGTAAAGGAACATGCTCACGAGGTACCTTTTGTGGGGCTGATTTAAGATGAGATCGGTTTGTACCGCGTATTTGCCTTTGGCTAATGCTATATAGGAACTGCTGCAATCCGCACAATAGCTCTTCACAAGGATTTTCACCATCCCGTCAAGGTTGTCGACCGAGACGCGCAGGATCAGACACGGCAAGACAAAGGCAAACGGTTTGGAGTTGATGACAACAGTCAATGCTCTCATTCTCTGTCTTCTCCTGCCAACTATATACCAGGATTCGGATCGACGACTGCTAATAATGAAGGAACCGCTACAAGATGCAACCCGAACCAAAACGCTTTTGCGACCTATAGGCGGAAGCGATCGACAAGATAAACGCCGGACCAGAGTGGGGTCGCTCAATATGAGAGCATTACAACAGCAAACCATGGTCTGTAGAAAACACGAAAGGCAAGCGAGGAATCTCCGGAACACCGTATTCGAACCCCATGTAACTCCATCGAGAAAGACATGCAAAAAAGGCCAACCGAGAAAATGCAGCAAAGAGCCATCCTAGGATATGCTGAAAACGAGACAACGTGGAAAAAACTTCATCAGTCCAATTCACAACAACGTCTCGTACCAGAATGAAGAAGATTCGTGAGCGCTCGGCTCCCAGTAAGCCAGGAACGTCCGCTCCACTCGTCCCATCAGTAGGTCGTAAGCGTACTTCGTGTCCAAGAAGATTCGTTATGCAGAGAGCATCGTCGTCTGCGAGGTAAGAAGGATCTGTTCAGACGCAAGCCTGGGGGGTGTGGCTACGTTCAATGAACATACCAGCAGGCATACCATAGCCATACTGATACGGGGACCCAAAATGATCCTCAGGCCCAGAACCAGTGATGGGTCCAGGCGAGGTTGAGCGCGAGAGAAAAGGTGAGGCACTCCGTGAGATGACAAGATCATTGGCACCATCAACAAAGAGAGCCATTGCGGGCGAGGGTGGGCTGCTCGTGGCAGAAGATTGGTTGCTTCCAGAACTATTGTTCAGCACATCGTCGATGGCTCCATCGCCATTTGGCTTTGTTACTGCTGGAGTAGAGGCAGCATTTGGAGAAATCTTCCCGGTAGGTGTACCAAACTGGATGCTTATTAGTATCCGTCTAGGCCAATCTACCGGTGGGGTGTGTAGGTTGAGAACGTACAAAGCAAAACTTCTGGATCAACTCGTTGTATTCCGCGGATTGAAGGTCAGGCTTCTCGAGTGTCAAGGAGTCAGGTCGAGTACCAGGAACAGAAGCACCAGTGGTGTTAGCCTTAACCATGGGGGCAGGACGGTCGAAGTATCCATTGCGCGTCGTGTCATGGGTATTCATCTTGAGTCCACTTCTGTCGCCAAGAGCAGTTTGAGCCGTGGAAAGGGCAGCAGTGAGCGAGGCACCGAAATCGTAGCGGGCAGAAAAGGCCTGTCCTGCTTGCGATTGCTTAGCCTGGTCTGGAAAGATGCTGCCACGCTTGCTCCTAGGCTTCAACTTGATTGACGTGTTAGGTGAATCACCAATGATGGCGCGACCACCCCCAAACTGGAACTTGTTCTCAAAGTCGTGGCCGAAGTCGTCATCAAATGACGCAGCTGGCATAGACTTGGGACGCTGAGCCAGCGGGGAGTGGCGGCTACGGGGAATGGCACCCAGACCTGCGGTCGGGCGCTTGTTCTCCCGTTGCTTCTTGGCCTTCTTGGTGAAATCAACCTGGTAGTTCATCGAGTTGTTGTTGTCCCAGAATTCTTGGCCACCAACTTGATATCGCACGCAGAGAAGAAGAGTCTTCGACTCCAGGTTGGCTTGGTCAGCCAACTTGATGTTGAAGTTGAAACGATCGTAACCGTCCTCCTTCTGCTTCTTGCGAACATCGTGATTGAACTCGGCCACAACCTCAGACGTAGTCTTCCAGTAGTCGAGAGTGAAGCGAGCCACAACAAACTTCTGGAAGGAGATATTGGCACAAGCAATGTTGCCAACCAAGGTCTGATTATCAGAGGCGAGGAAGATGCGTTCCACACGGACTGGTGCAGTTTGTCGCTCGTGAGTCTCATGCACAGGGAAGTTGGCAAGCTTGATGTCCCACTCAGGTGTTTTGGACGGCAGGTCCTCACCGAAAGGATACTCGCTTTCGCTATCGTAGGTCTCGACTGGAGAGGAGCCCGCACTGACAGCAATAGGTCGCTCTGAGTGTAAGAAGTGTCGAACTTGCTCAATATCCTCGTTGAAGTGCACTGCTTTCGAGTAGGTAGGTGTGCCCGGCATGCTAGAGGGCCTGCGTCGCGACGGCGGCCGAAGCGCAGGCTTGACAAGCTCGCCAGACTTCTTGCGTAGTAGCGGAGGCTTTATCCGCAACTCATCATCTTCGGCGTCAGACCCATCTGAAGAGCTGATAACAGGGTCTGTGTTGATGGGGTGGATCATGTGTTTCGATAGCATGATATCACTCGACGACCGAGAATGTGAGATCTTGCGGGCCTCTGCTGAGAGGGAGCGAGCGGCTGTCATGAGCTGGGGCGGGTTGCTGGCAGATGGTGTGACATCTTCTCCGCTTGGCGAGGGGGCCCGCCTGACGTTGATGTGGAGTAGTGCATCTTGCAATTCTTGTAGGTTGCCCAGGTTCCGACCTCGGTCTTCATCGTCCGAGGAATCAGGAGGAGTCGTGATCGCACCTGACGGAATCAGAAGATCGTTCAGAGGGGGAGGAGACTGGCGGATGCTACCATTGGTACGGTTACGGCTTGCACTGGACGTGAAGTCTACGCTGCTATTTGCTGATTGGCCATTGGCAGCAGTGTTGTCAACAGTGGAGAAGGAAGGCGATCGTCGATTCTTGCTCAGATACGACGCAGACGAGACTGAGCGAGGCAGTGCTGGTCGCTGGACCGCTGGAGACGGGCGGGACGGCTGCTCGACGTAGGAATGGTTGCGGCTGAGGATAGGACTGTTAGTCTTGGAGGTGGCTGGCGACCGCTGGGAGGGAGGCGTGTAAGGCATTCGGTCGGCTTCGTGGGGAATGGAGAAGCAGGTCGAATGTGCGTGGTGGGATGCGTCAAGGTGTCGAGTGCATTAGAAAAGGTAGTACGAAAGTCGTGGGGTCTGGGGTTGATATTAGCGGCGGTCGGCGTGAGCGACTGGACGGGACAAGCGGAGTCGTTTGCTAAGCGGTGGCGATGCGGTGCCTAGTAGCCGAGCGTGCGCCTTTGCTTTCACTCGTGATGATTGGTGTGAGGTGTGAAATTGGCTACTCACAGGAAATATAGGTCCAGGAACGGCTTGCAAAGCTCGCTCTTGCGGGGACAAGAAGAGGGACAGGCGCGACGAAGGTCAGGTCACAGCTAGTCAAAGCTGCAAGTGACGTCGACGAGGGCGGCGGATGTTCTCGGCGTGGGACGACTCGAGACGGGCGTGCAAGACTCTCGCGGGTTCGAGGGTCTGCGGTGGTGTGAGGCCGGGGGCTTCCGTGGGCTATCAGGAAGAGGCTCTCGTATGATGATGCGATGCACCGAGGCGGAAGGAACCTTGGGCACGGCGGAGGGGGGTTAGTGAAGACGCGAGGTCGAAGTGACGAAAACCGAACAACAGTTGACGACGCTTGGGCGGCCTATTAAAAGGGTCTTCTGGCTGGCGATGGCCGAGGAATTGTTGGCGGGAGGAGAGGTGGGAGAGGAGAGATGTTGAGAGGCGGTAGCGCAAAGAGCGTGCAGGCGCGACTATTGGGGGAGGCGATGGACCGGGATGGTAGCGAAATCGAGGCCTGCCTTGGACGCGCACGGGCGCGGGCAGGGAGCTGCAGCACCAATGCACGGGTGGATGCTAGCTCAACCCCAACAGACCGGGGCGCAACCAAGGATGGGACGTGGGCAGAGAGCAGACGAGGGCATGCAGCCAAGCGGCAGCAACCGGTTGTGCCTACGGTATGCTCGACGTAGCGGGAGCGGAGACGAGCGCGCGGTGCGACGCACGCTGAGAGTGCTGAGGGGCGGCGACGGCACTAGGGCAGCGCCTAGAGAAGAGCGCGGGCGGTGGGCTGTCTGCAGTTGCACTCGAGCCCGACGGCGGAGAGACAAAGCGACTTGGAGATACCTGCGGCGTGCCAGCTTGGTAGCCAGCTTGGTACGCAGCACACCGGACAAGATATGCTGTTGCCGTGCGGCCGTATCTAGGGGAGGGGGGGCGGCGCCGTCGCCTTTGTCTCCCGCCCACAAGCGAAAGCGGCCATTGTCTGGCACGGCCACAGCTCGAAACGGTGGACCGTGGGACAGCTCGCTGCTCGCCCCACGGACGCTTGCTGTTCAGAAACACATTCCTGACTGCTGCCAGCCATTGCCCTCGCCATTGACCGAGGGCGAGGGCGAGAGTTTTGGGGCCCAGAGGCTCTGCCAACCCACATGGGCTGACAAAATCGACATATGCAGCATGGTCGAGCCGAGCAGGCCGTGGGGGGCGCCGCATAGCAAATTGGCCTTTATCACTCGAGCGACATTAAACAATGTTGGCGTCTCATTTGCCAGCCGTGGCCAGGCAGTGCTGGGGGGCCTCTTGAAGCAAGCAAACAAGCAAGCATCCATGGGCCAGCAGCGCTCCAGCCACGCACCACGGGGCGTTCTGTGACGACGTCCGACCATCTACGCACGTGCGCACCGCTGAAGCGAGGAGCGCAGTGTGATGTCATGTTCATGGCGCAATCGAACTCAGACAGACGTCGTCGTGCTGGCAACTCACCATCACGGTGCCAGCGCGCAGAGCCTGTGTTGCGCGTCTGGCACGGGCGACGTCGTGGGTGCACATACAGTAGTACCGTGTGTAGGCGCCACGGTACCTGAGACGATGCGCGATAAGGGTGCAGTGCGGCTTTGCTCGCCGCCCGCCAGGCCTCGAGAAGTGCCCTCGTCTGCGCGCTCAACGCAGCGAGATCGCCGGTGCCGCTTGCCGCTTGGGAAAGGGCGGTCGGGCCCTTGCCAATGAGACATTGCAAGCGCAGGCTGCGCTAGACCGCTTCCTGGGCGCAGTTCAGTGCCCCCCTGCCTGTTGAGTGGCTGCTGCACGCGAGGCGCTCGAGATAGCCTCAGAAATTGCACTCTGTGCCTCCGAACTGCGCTGCACCACTAGGCAATCTTGCCCCCAGTCTCTCCCTCTTTCCCCCCCCCCCTCCCCCTACGCTGGAATCCGCATACGCACAGTAGCCCACTCTATGTACATCCCATGATACATGGAAAACGCACCATGTTCTTGCCCACCGCCGAGTGCTGCGTCCACTTCTCCGCGGCTGCCACGCTGCCACGACTTGAAACTCCATGACCGTCACGACTCCCCCCCAAAGCCCTCGATTGGCTGTGCAAGGCGCCGCTGCGAGGGGCTTCAGACTTCCCCGCATTCTCAGTTTGCGCCTGCTCGACACCTGCATACCGCTAAGCATCTGCCTGTGCAGCAGATGGCCAGGTGTGTCGACACGCCGCGTCTGCAGCACGAACTCCAGGCTTCATCCTGTGAGAAAGTCCGCGGTCGTGGCAGCAACACCCTGCCCAGGTGGCTATCTCGGTCGCCCGCGCTTAGGCAAGGCCCGTCTCCCCTCTGGCCATGGGCTGAGGTGGGTGGGTCGGCTCGTCTCAATTCCCGTGGGATTGGTGGCTGAGGATCAGAGTGCTTCGAGAGGTCCCGTTGCGCTGACGTTCCAATCTCACTAATGGGGGAAATGCACCAGCGTTATTACGAAGACTTACTGGCCACCGAGCCAAACTTTAGCCGTCGCACATCAACACCATGGTGAGGATAGCTAGGACTACACGGTACACGTGGGCGATGACAGAGGGGGCTCTCCCTCTCTCTCTCTCTCGGGCATTTCCATGTCTGGCCACAACATCTCCCTGTGACGGCTGACTGGCCTCCGTTCGTGAATCGTGCGCGCAGTCCTCAATGTCGATGCGGCAGCCGCCATGATGAAACGTCGTGTCCTGTCATGAATGCTGTCGACGTAGTGGCCAGACCTCCAACGCCGTGAGCACTAGCCCCCATAGTCTCCAGCGTCATAGCCTGCCCCCACTTGGCGCAGCCGTCAGACAGAGTTTTGTCCGGCAGAATTGGGCGCTGCCCGTCCACTCAGGCCTGGCGGAAGCCCGCAGCAATCTCACCGCCCACGCCCCTGCCCTGCCATCCCGCGTCACAGGCCACCCTGACGATTCGCCCCAGAATGTCGATCCCCGCCTGCCAAACTAGCGGGGGTTTGGCCAAGTCGGTGCGCCGCTATGCCGTTTCCCGAGCGACTCCGCGCGCTGCCATCGTGCAATCAGCGAGAGATCGCGAGCAACGGCCCTCGTCGACGAGGCGGTTTCAGCATCGTGTCAAGCTATGCACTTGTGAATCCCATACTAAAGCGCTCGCAATCGCCGTGAGGGGCGCCTGGCAATCTACCCCCTCGTTCTCGCCTTGCTGGCGGTGACAACGAACGCGGTCGTCTGCCGGGTCTGCCTCCAAGCTCCAAGGCTCACGCGCGACTTCGGATCCTTACCATGCCGCAGCTGCGCACTGCCCCGGCGCAGCTTCACCAAACCGTGTCCACAGCCGTTGCGCTGACACCCGGCCCATGAATCAAGCCATGCGAACGCGCGGTACTGCGGGTGTCAGTCCATCGCCTGACCAACAACGACAGAACTACACACAGTACTGTCATGACGATTGGCGACCCTCACCCAGAAAACAAGGAACTTGCGAGAGAGCTTATCTGGCCGATGATTACTGTACGGCGCCGGTACCCGAAAATCATCGGCCACCGACTTGGACGACCTGCTGCTTGGTTTCGACCATGAGACATCGAACATTCCATGTGGCAGAAAGCCCAATGTCTTGGTCTTCCCTGTGTACAGTGCAAGAGAACATATCACCGGGTGCAGAAATTGTTGCAAGCCTCAGGCTTCCATGACCCAGTCTCACTCGTAGCATCATCATCATAGCTCATAGCCTGGTGGCCGTATCGTGTTTCAGGGATTAGCAAAATGCAAAAGTCCAATTCGCGTCCCCACACGTATAGTATTTTCCTTGTCGTCTCCACCACTACTCACAGCCGGCTATATAGGAACAGCATCACGATGCATGATGTCAGCGGTACTTGTCATGCAAAAGAAACCATTCCATCCCACTTTAACGGCACGTATTCTAAGCCGCAAACGACGACGACAACCCGGGGGTCTCTTGCCAGTTACGCGCTGCCGACACTGGTAAGCACTTGCTCTGACGACGCGCCTCACCGCTACTCGACACTGCGATCATCGAGAAGTGGTCAGAACACAAGTTTCGCATGGTTTCGCATTCTCGAGTGATCATGGGCACAGCTGGGGGCGGGGCTCGCGGCCACGATGTGAAGCAAGGAAAAAAAGCCGTGGCAGCCGCACAGTCCGTGCTCCAATGAATCCTCGACCCAAGAACTCATCCTGCGCACCCGAAAGCAGAAATGCATCGACAAAGCGACAGCGAAGGGCCGATCACACAATTAACTTTGTTTGCACTTCATGCAGCAACACACCGCTCAACAGTCGGCAGGGTAGAAGATGGCATGATGTTCTCTGGGGAAATCTTCATGATCTCGATCTTAACCACCTCAACAACACAAAACGGCCCTTATAACAACAGATCGTGCATGTCGCAACAGTAGGCCCGGTTGCAACCCACAGGCAGAAAGCCATAAGACGACCTGATCTCGATGATCGCATTCGCGCTCGACTCATGTTACTGGCGATCTCCATCTTGGGGTATCTACTGGATCGCTTGAAGTTTGCGCCTCCAGTAACTCAGCGATATCGCCAGTACCGCTGGCAGCCGATTTTGTCGGGCCTGCTTCTACACAGTAAAATCTTCACAGTTACTACGTAGCACCCTACAGCCAACTTCCATCTAGGGCCCACAATCCCTCTTCGTTACAAAGCATTCTCATTCGAAATTGTCCTGCGTTTCAATGCGCGACCAACCCTACAGCTTAATCTGGCTAATGAAGCGTTAGGTCTGGACGCACGCCGGACAACGGTGGCACTAATCGACATATTTCACGCATACAACCATTGGATCGGACACTTCACACAGACAAGCGAACGCACATGCGTCGCTTTTGGTGCACGATCACTTAAAATCGTTTCTCTGACGTGCACCTAGGATGCGGCTGCTCCGTGCGCCACCATGTATGCTTTCCCCGCAAACTACCCTGGGCCATGCGCCACAAAGAATCCGACATGTCAATCCCAACGCTTTGTTCAACAAGCATGGCAGATAAAGGAAGATGATACAGCCACAGTCACGCGTGCATATCCAGACTACAGCACCTAGACCTGGTCGAGTCATTATGGAGGGGATTAAAGCTGACGCTCTCAAAGCACTCGATCCCACCCACCCGACAGTCGGAGTCGTTTGTCCACTTGTTCACGGCAATGGTGTTCCAGACCACCAGAGATAAGGAAGACGTGTGACCCATGCATACCTTTGCCATCCATTGTCTGCCTCAATCAGAGTCTGAAGCGCGTCTACCTCATTCGGTCTAGAAGACGCATTCGACAAGCATACATGCTCCATCTGGCACGCTGGTCGCCGATCGAGCTACACATTCATCAGACCAGAATCTGGGGTCGCCCAGAAAAGGCTATGCAACAACAATCCCTTAGGGGGTCCTACGTGGTGCACGATAAGGTTATGATGACAACACATTGCGCAACATCGACCTCGTTGCTCGTGATAAGGGCTTCATCATAGAGTGGCAATGGTCAGGTGAATGGAGTGAACGGTCAACTTAGTCTGCGGCCTGGGCCGTCCCTCCTGGACAGCGATTCAGACGACTGGTGTTCAGCGTGCGGGGAAGAAGTGCATACAAGGTAACTTCAAGTTCATGGAGTGCAATGGAGATGCGCCGCAAAACAAGGAAGACTGCCTATTCTGGCAGCCTAACCAGACGAAGGACGCATTGTCCGAATCTACCCATGGACGCGTCTTCCATACTTCGCAGCCTTCCCTAAAGGCAATACACAACATCTGCAGCATGGTCTTCGCAGTCGCAGCACCGCCTGTTGACCCCGCCGTTCAGCCCCTCCTGTCAAAGTGCTAATGTCTGCACACCCCTTCTGCACGACAGATGCCGTTTGACAGCCCATACGGCTCTTTGTTTGCATAGAACATGCCCAGGCGTGACGCCGGCATGCGCCTCATGCAGGTTTGTTCTCAACAAAACCGGACTTCCCCCAGTCGGCAGCTCTCCATGTGCCAATGCGCTCTAATTCCAACTGCCTAATGGCTGGGATTCTAGAGTATGCAAGGCAGAGGTAAGGTTCGGTCGGAAGATGCGGTACCGTGCATAGCGAGGGGTAAGATGAGGATGCCAGGTGTAGTTGTAATGTATGAGGTGATGCTGTAAGCAGGCGGCTAGCAGCGGATCAGGATTAGATGAGGGTGTTGCTGCCAGAGTACGAGCAAGCAGGAGTATTTGTGGCGCAAGGTCACATACAAGCTCCACAGTTTTGCAAATGAAAACAATAAAACAGCTTAATTACTCACTTGCCGCTTTGGTGGATGTGAAGAGCATGGCTTGATGGTGCTCCTGGGACCGCAGTTCACAGACCCTTGATAGGACTACCGATCATCCGAACAATCAACTCATCCACGGCGCGGTGCACGACAGCGATGACACAATCCGACGCATCCTCATGCCGCAGCCAGTTGATTGCGCAATACTGCCGTAGTGGCACTTGTTCACCGTCGTCCATGGTCACACAAGGCCTTTGTTCGGCGGCTCTTTGTTGAAGACGAATGGCTGGACCCATCATCTTGCACCAAAGATGAGGCCACGCAACGGGAAAGTCTCGCAATGCAAGAACAAGACTGACAGTGCATCTGCGCCACTCGCTACTCCACTCGACTCCCCTCCGTGATAGGAGCCATTGCGGTCCATCTCAAATACGACATGGCTATATTGTGATGATGAGAAAATTTTCAATAAGCAACAACATGCTGTGGTTATCATCTGCACTAGGCTCCATCTCGGCGCCTGGTTACACAGTACAGCGAGCTTCCGCTCATGGATCACCCGAAAAAGGACCCGCATTATTCCCGACAAGGTGTTCCTGCCATCCCTGAAGCGAGCAGATTGGGCCATGGCAAGGTTGGCACGTGCAAAGATAGACGAGCGCGTGGGGCTAAGACCCCCGTGGGACTAGCGTCCTCGGCTACACGCACTGGCGTGGTGTTTTTAGCACATCTTGCACCCTCTGGTCACTTTTTGGTCCGAGTCGAGACACGACGCATTCTTTCGACTGACAGTGAACATGACGCCATCCCTCCCAATGACAATGTGTGGAATGCTTCACGGTGGCTCAAAGGCGCCATCGGCCACCGTGCTCTGGGTACGTGAACGTGTGACGACATTGCGCATTCACGACCGTTGGGAAGAGCAAATACACGACGCGATTGTTGAGCTCCCTCCATCGCCATTCGTTGGCTTCCGGAGCGGCAAATCCTCAACAACAACCTCCTTCCACCCTCGATCCAGCCCCACGGCGCTCGAAACAGCCCATGTCTCGCGTTAGCTAACCGCTCTGCTCACTAATTCAGTCTTGCATATCAGGGTCTGCTTGGTATGCATTCTGACCCAAGCCTCATCGAGTGACGACACCGAGATGGCTGTCGCCATGCGCATTCGTTGGGAGATTGCAAAGATCTTGAGCACGCATGAGCTTATACTGCGGGCCGTTGCAAGCCACTGCAAGAGATAGTACCCGAGGGCTTTGGTTTGTCACAGAGTGGTTGGGTGTTAGCAAACGCTGAGATGATCGATCGGGAGGGGTTTGTGGCGTGTTGTGTGGTTGAGGGAGACGCGCTGCTGCGTGGTTGCGTACGACGTCCAGATCCCGGCAGCCGTGGCCTGAGGTTGAATCTGCATGCTCTAATCTGGGGCAAAGAATGCGGAGATCGAGGCTGTCAGACTGCTTGTTGAGATGCACAACATGCGATGATTTTCCCGCTGCCCTTGAGTCTGCCGTGGCGGACATGACCACCTCTCCGAGACATGGTGAGGCTGTCGAGGCCTTGCTATGCGGACAACAGTTCGAGACTCGTCTGCTCAGGGTCTTGACCAAGCCACCTCATCTCTCCCGAGTGCGATAGCTTCGTCTAACCCTGCCACCGCCGCGACCTGTACCGCCACGGCAGCGCGATGGTCACCAAGAGCCCTGCATAACAGCAACGACGATCAGGGTCCGATCGCCCGCTTGATTTGAGATACCGTAGTAGCAACACGGCACACCAGAGCAAGAAACAGCATGAACAAGGCGTTCATGGCAGAATGCATGACATCAACAACCCTCTGATGCCCGATAATCAGATCAAGATTTTGGCTGAGAGTAAACTCCAGGCCAACCACCACATCCCTCTACTCCACTCTCCAGGTTCCACACCACCACTCCACAGTCTACTCTAGGCAACGTATCCCGAAGCTGCTGCTGCACTCCACGCTCCACCCCCTCTCCCCATCTGAAAGTTCCGACCAACCCTCCGTGCACAGTCTCCCATCTCGGCACGCAGACACACATACACACGAGCCAAAAAGTCAAACTGTTGAGAGTGGGTCGATGCTTCCCCCTCCATTCCCCCCAAGATCCTCCACACACACATAGAGAGAGAGAGACCCCAACACTACACAACGTACGACTAGACCCACATAAACCACAAAGTGGACCCCTCCCCTCCCCTCCCATTCAAATCAGCAAGCCACACACATACACACACCACGCCAACATGCCCGCCGCGGACGCCGTTACTCCCAGGCGCCATCGCGTCCGTCCAAAATTTCGAGCCAGCCGCCGCTGCTACAGGCGCACAAGCATCATGCCCCATCCCCACTCCCCAAACGACCGAACTCTATGCAAGAGCCAACTGCTGTTTCCCCTCCCCACGGAGAAAGAGGAAAAATGGAGCTCTTGCATATGAGTAGTCGATGAGGTCTGGAACGCTTGATTAGCATGCCGGGCTCTGCTCGAGACAAGACGAGGCGGCGGCTAGAGATTGGCGGCTGGCGGCGAGGGCGGGGGCGCACATGTAGTGGTGAGGGCAGTGCTGTATGATGATCTGTGTGTTGTTTTGGTGTTTTATTGGTTGGGAGATTGGAAGGCTGTAAATGTGCAGGGTGGAGGGCTTATGTGAGATAGGATTGGCCTAGTTGTGCTTGGTCGAATGAGGTGGGTGTTTGTGGCTGTGATAGTCGAGGAAATGCAGCATTGGTGGAATGGTAAGTTTGATTTGATCATGATATATTCTCGTGACGACGAATTTTGACAAGGAGATGTTTGTTAGGGGCAACGGGGACTCAAATCATTCCTATGGTGAGTCTGACAACATTTCTTGTGTACGACTTGGTGAGTAAGTGACTTTCCTTTCTCCCATTGACTTTGTGTCTCGAGTATACATACATTCATACACAGCTTAGATGTTAATATCTACCCACAAATTTATATAAAAAAAAACCTCAATACGTAGTATAATATATACCCCACGATCCTTGATATATACAACCTCATCTCTCCTCTCCTCAGCCTCAGCCTCAATGTCCCCCTCCGAACCCCCTATCCCCCTCCTCCAACCCACGCCCCCTACACCACCGTCACAACCGGCACAACCGGCACTGGCACATTGACCGTCGGCACCGTAATATTCACAGAAAGCGTAACCGGCAACTCCGTAATCAGCGGTGGCGGATTCGGTCCGAGTTCGCAGGGATGCGGGCCGGGTCGTGGTGTCGGGGAGTAGAGGGTACTACACTGTAGATTGAATGATGCGTGAGCGGTGATGGGTTTTAGCTGGGGCGATGTGGTTGTGGTTGTGTGTGGGAGGTTGGAGTGCGAGGAAGGGAGCAAGACAAAGAAGAAAGACTCACGATCCGTGTAGGTGTCGGACAACCACCTACAGCCTGCATATAACATCCGTAACTAAAGTTTTCTTCAAAGTGACAGCGCTGGTTTTGTGGGTATTTTGTTAGCTGTAGCTTTTCTTCTTCTTGTTCTTCTTCTTCTTCTTTCGCTCACTATACATTTACACAATCCATTTCTTTTCTTCTTTGTTCCCGTCATGTGGTTTTAAAGACACCTTTTTTCTTCCTTCTTATATTGTTCCTTTACTTCCTACCTCCTTTCTTTGCATCTCCTCTCCCCCTCCCAACACCGTTCCACCCCCCCAAAAAAAAAGAAAAGAAAAAACACTATAGACATACCTGCAACGCATCCGTAGCCCAACACGGATACCTCGCCGTCGCCAACTCACAAGTACATTGCTTTGAAAACACGGGAATAGGCTCCCAGTGCGGATTTTTGGATCTCGTGGGCGCAGGCACTGGGGCTTCTGTAATTGTGTCGTCGGGTTCGTCTGTTGTTGTGATTGGTGTTGCTGTGATTGTGGCTGTAGGGATGACAATGGGGATGGTAAATATGCCGTCTGGATCGTCTTGGGGGTACGGGATTGCGGTTGTGAGGGCGAGGAGGGCGGTTAGGGAGAGGATGTGGAGGGGGGTGTGCATTGTGGTTGGAGGTTGGATGGGTGGATTGGGCTGCTACTCGTTTGTTGGTGTGTTGTTGGTGGTCGAGTCTGTAGAGGTTCCGTGTCTATCACGTATTGGTATGTATTTGGTATTTCTTTTGGAAACTTCATATTTGGTAGTTTTGCCTAAGTACCGTGGAACTTTGGTACGGATACTCTAATTTGATCTTGATCTCATATTGCTCTGTATCGTACTTGGTGATAGAGGGATACTGTACCGTAGCCTTGATTCGTGCGACTTTCATCAACATGGAGCACGGACAAGGCTCTTGTATGATGGAGGGCTATTCTTGGACCCCAAGATATGCGCACGAGTACTTCCATAACGAGTCTCGAAGCAGCATTACTTTGCACCGATTGCTGATGCTCGAAGCGAGCAACTTGATTGGTCGGCAGGCCAGTCCTTAATCTGTGGTTAGATGTGGTATCTTAAGTGCTCATTTTGCCTAAAATGCCGGTGTCGCGGTACCGCTCAACGACGAAAGCCGGACTAAACAACATATCGACTCCATGACAAGAAGCTCAACACACGGAGAATACGGGTGGACAACATCATGATACTACAGCAGCCGCCGTGAGTCTTCGTCACCGTAATTGGGGCAAGTCCGCCCAGTAACGGTAACATGGCGTCATCCGCTGTGACAAGCGCTGCGTATGTGCTCGCCGCAACGCCTCCCGCCCGTCGTTACGAACTTCGACGTCCGCCTTGCATCTCATCAAGCTCACGCAACAGCGATCCAGGCGGCTCACCTTCCAACCACCCTGTGGCGTAAATCGCCCATCTACATGCAGAAGGCGCTGACGGTCTGGCTTGGAAAACGGACCGTTTGGGACGCCATCCAAGCCATCATGGAGGGGTCTGCATCCTCCCATGCCTCCATCCATGTCCTCAACATGTGATAGCATGCAGTACTGCTGATCAGGGTCCTGGAACGGTCTCGGCCGTATCGTCTTGGAAAGGAGGGGTCTAGCTATAGCGTTTGTGGTGGTGCGGAGCTATCTACAGCACAACCATACGTGCAAGATGCTTCATGTGCGGTGATAGGCACCGCCGTCGTCAGCAATCAAGTGGAGACCGTCTTGGTGCATAAAGACTGGGGAATACTGGGGCAGAGACCATCAGCCCACCGTTCAAGGTAGGAAGTGCGAGACGGAGCGTGCATGGTGGAGGTATGCAAATTTGCAGTAAGAGTCTGGGGGAATGGGGCGTGCTGGTGGCCTTGGGTTGTCGCCGGTTGCCGGAGATAAGGTGTATTGGAGAGGTACTTGGAGGTACATCTGAGATTCTGGCGGGCCAGAGCGCAACCCCCTCATCTTACCCCAGATATGCAATGAGGCTGCCTAGGCGCGGACGAGCTTCAGATACGGTAGATTGCCACTTTTTGCTGAGATTGAAGGCATCGATTTGTCAACGATGAAGGTGGGTTGAATTTGTGCTGGATTGAAACCTGCTGTTCGACTTCAAGGGAGATGAGGCTTGGAGACAGCGACAGCGACTTGGAGGAATCATAGCAGTCATGTTGGTAATCAGCCCACGTGATCAGGCGCTAGAAGCTCGGGCCCATGACGAAAGCGCGTTGCGAAACATCTCGGTGAACGTCACATCACTCTGTAAACACATCAGAGCGAAGCAAGCTACCGATTGCTATTCGTAAGCTATTCCCAGCCCCAATGCAACACCATGTACTCCACAATCGGTGTCTCCTGACACGTAACCCAGACTACTACAATGGCACCCTCAAGAGCAGCCCTCCGCATAACCTCCGCATTTGCGCAACCCAAGTTTCGCCCGGCAGCCCGGCTCTTGTCCACACATACAACCCAGACACCACGCATACATAGCCTTTCAGCCCTACGTCGAGGCCCAACACGGCATCCCTGCTTCCCCGTAACATGCATGCGAGCATATTCACAGTCGGCGAGCACGACACTTGAACCACCGGACTATCTCAATGAGGCGGAACTACACGTCTTCAATAAGATCAAGGCGGAGTTGGACCCGGTGAAATTAGAGGTACGATAGATATATCCATTCTCGAGATTATCGGTGGCTGTCGGAAGTGAGCGCAGTATGCGTAAATGACACCGATTGATGTTGACCGATCGCTGCGGAGGAGAAGCACATCATATTGTGTGTCGCGGGGTCAAAATACACTGTGATCACTGTGCATAATGGGAGATGGGGTCAATACAATATAGTTGTTTGGGGTTTGCTGGCGAAGCTGTGCTAGATTGATGAATGCTGACTGGCACGCCACAGGTCCAAGACATAAGTGGTGGATGTGGCTCCATGTACGCCCTGGAAATCGAGTCGCCCAAGTTCAAGGGCTTGACAGTGATAAAGCAACATAAGATGGTCAACGCAGTGTTGAAGGATGAGATTAAGAGTTGGCATGGCGTGCAATTGCGGACAAAGGCGTGTTGAAATTGACGTTGACTCGTGTACAGATGGTGTATTCATACTGTAAAACATACATGGAATCCTTGTTGCATCTTTGTAGTCCCCACCATCGCTGGGAATCAACGGGCTCTCGTGATTTTGAGACAGTGCTATGTGTGAATGATCTGGTCTGGAATCGACGTACTCACAGCCAATCAGCCGACTTTTGAGCTACCTCGAGTTTACCAATGACTTCCTACGTGGAAATCCTTGAAGACGGGAGAGTCAACGTACTTTACATTCTCGGGTATTTGTCCTTTAGGTGACGCTTCGTTCTCATTTTTCCCTTGTAGTACAGATCTTGTAGCTTCGGAAAGGCAATACCGAATACAGCGAACTTGCCTTCTAGAATAAAGAAGATGGTCAAGGAGATCTTCGACAAGTCGGATATTTCTAAGCGCTGACCTGGTGACTTGGAAACGGCTTTAAATATGAGCAACATTGCAAAAACACATCTGACTGCTTTCAATGCGAGGATCATTTTCTGATCAAAATACCACTGAGCTCATATATTGCTGGAAAACCCAGTCCATGGGGATTCTCCAACGGTTCATAGACAGCGTCACTAAGAAGAGTGGGCGGCAAGTCGACTGAGACGTCTTAGATACTAGTGTGACAAGTTCCCGTATGTGCCAGGTTCGAAAAGGTGGGAAGTTAATGATGGAAGGATGATGCAGTCATTATCAGCTATACAGACGTAACATAGGTGGCGGGAAAAAGCCCCTTCGCACCATTGTATACGCCCCAATACCAATCTCCATTGACATCAGCTGCCTCGCGGATCTCTGCGCCCCGTGGGAAAGCAAGCTCGTCTTCGTCTCCTACATCAGGCCAATAGCCCCAGCGTGCAAGTAACCTTAGACCAAACCCCCCATCTGGGGGATATCGCTGCACCCGTGTCTCCTCCTCTTCTTTAAGCGCGTGACCACCGACGAGATCCCGGACAACAATTCGCCTCTGTCCACCGTCTCGGTCCTCGAAGCCTACAATGACCATGCGGTGATTACGGAGGCACTTGCGCCAGCCGTTGACACCGTCTTCCTTGGGTATGCGACCAGAGACGACAAGTTTGTGGTAACAGTTCATGCAAATGTCGTAGTCGCCGGCGTTGCACTTGAGACAATGATACCGGGTATTCGAAGGTGGAATCGGGTGTCTGCAAACGTTACATAGTGTTGTGAAGGTTAGAGGGCGGAAGATGGAGTTTGCAATCGTGAAGTAGCCGGGGCCTCTCATCAGTGATGCTGACTTAGGTGTCAAAGGTGGCGTTGTTGGTGTGGCATCTCGGTCCGGTGGAGCCAGTCCAGTGTCTTGACGAGGTGTAGAAGGCGCAGATGGTATACTGTCAGAAATAGATGGTGTCTGTTCCTTGACCTTTCGAGCGACAGGGACTAGAGGGTGTGTACAATGGCGTCCTTGATTGACACAGTCGTTGCAGAAACCCCAATCACCATCGTTACAGTAGTCACACTTCCAGTAGCATGCATTGGCAAATGCTTTGCAAGTATCACAGAAGACACCACTTTCCAAGCGTTCTTCCGGATCATCTTCGCTTCTGAGTACGTGTGGGGGAGTAGAAGATTCAGTAAGTGGCGTCGATGGTCGTTGGTACCGGTTTCCAACAAGTACATGCGGTGGCTCATGGTTGGGTGGGTAGCCCCCTTCTGGTGCTTGTTGCTCATATCTACGCCATGCTGTCCACCCAAAACCGAACCAATGCTTGCAGCCTTTCCCCTGACGGTAGCAGCGGATGCAGAGATTGAAATTGCCATCGTCACATCTTGCACAATTGTAGTGAAGCTCATATTCAATGTGCTCTTTGCCACAATGCTTGCAGGACAAGTGCGGCTCCGTGTACAATATCGGTGCATCTGTGCTGGCAGTTGAATAAGATGTGGAGCGAGGAAACGTGGGGTCCAAAATCAAGGGAGGTGTCCCACTGTTCGAGGCCCTTACTTGTCCAGTTCTCGTTGATTCGGTCGTGCGACGTAATGATGGTGGCTGAAAAGGAGTCACAGCTGGCGTAGACGCAGACAGTGGAAACAATGGTGCACCTACTACACTCAGAGAACTTGCTGGACTGTCGCTAGTAGGCGAACCGAATCCTGGTGCCCGCGGTGAGTTGGGATGAGATGATGTGCTGGTTTGAAGGCTGTTGCGGAATTGTTGTTGTGCATCAATTCGGCCGCTTTGTTGGTTGTCGGACTGCCGACGTCTAGGCGCAGGTACGGCATCTGATGTCGTGGGTCTATCAGACTCATTTCCACTTTGTGCAGCGGAAGAGATGAACAAAGCAGATGGACGCTCAGCACGTCTAGCTGATCTCGAACTCCCTTGAGAGGATGATCTTGGGCGGTGTGTTCGCCCACCTCGATTTGCGGCGTCGATGAGCCCAGGTCTTGAGATGGGGGGCCCTGGAGCGCCCTGAGGCGTTGATGTTCCACTTTCTGAGCGGCCATGAGTCCGTCTTCGTGCCGCGTCTTCATCACGTATTGCAGGGCTCCGCAGCGGTTGAGTCAACGAAGTTGAAGAAGAGCTTGTAAGACCTTCTCGTGCTAGTCGATCTCGTCGCTCCCGCCGTTCACGCTGACGCTCTGCCTGCCTTTCTGCCTGTCGTCGGCGCACGGCTTCTGCAATTCTCTCGGTGATCTCTTCTTCCTGCGCAGCACCGATTTGATTGAGGTCCATGCCCTCGGACATGAGTTCTTCCAGGACTTGGTGCACGAGATCTTCGTCAATATCGATTGAGTCGAGCTCTGACGCGCTGAGGAGAGAGCGTAGGCTAGATTGATGTTCGATAGACCGTGGCGGTATGACTACTCTGGTTGGTGAAGACTCCTGTGTATTGCGACTTGTCGACCGCCTTTCATCTCTACTTCTTCGGGATTCGCGGCTGTTGTCTCGACTTCTCTCCCTTCGCCGACGCTCTCGAGGTGGCTCCAAACTGGTGCTGCCTCCACCTGGTATGCCAACCTCCCTCAGGCTCAACTGCTGCACCTCCTCGAGCACCCTCTGGTCCTGCTCATCGCGCTCGTCTCGCCGTCTCAGCTTGGGCAGCACATTGTCTCCCGGCTTGTACTTGTCCCGGTCCGCCCTCTTCTCTTCATCCGTCTTCCCACGGCCGGGATTTGCTTTCAGGAATATATCAAGTAGCGTGGTCACGGTCGCATTGGGCTGTGTGGTGCGCACCGAAGCACGGCAAGAGGGGCACGTGTATGGGTGTATTGACGTCGCCGTCGAGGCCTGAAAGGCGAACCACTCCTTGAGACAGGCGCCGCAGAAGGTATGGAGGCAGTCGAGAAGCGTGAGCGGCTGGTAGAGGAGGTCGGTACAGATCTGCGCATTCCGCAGTTAGCAGGAGCATCCCCGTTGCTGCGAGGACCGCAGAACCCTTCACCACGCCCCCCTCTCGCTTTGCGCATGTCCGCTGCACGACTCCTGCACAGCTTGCTTCATCATCGCGACGCCGCATGGCACCCGTGGACGCGAATGCTCCCTGCCCCACCTCCGCATCACCATGCGATTGAATCTCGACTTACCGAGCACGTCAATTCCTTCTCAAGATCCCCCTGGACTCCGCCAGCACGCTCACCTTCAGCCATGGCTTGCAATATAGTCTGCCAGTGCGGCGATGGTGTCTGGGTCGCCGTTACGAAGTCGCAACCTTGCTAGCTGATCTGTTGCGGTCAGCGACTCGACACTTGGCGAGGCCAGGACCTTGGAGGCGGCGTCATTGCATGCCAGCGCATACAAACTCCAGCAGCCGATGCAGCCAGCCAAGTCGGACTGAGGTATAAGTACGCTGAATCCATCAGCTGGCGTCTGCAAGGAGGTTGTCGTGTTGCTACGTCACGCGACTTCGCGTCATGTCTCGAAAGCTAGCGTTCGTTACCAGATCAGATCCCCCAGGTTGGAAGACGAACGCAACTTCACCTCCTAGCGTTATTACATGTCACCATCAGAGTCAACAACGGGGCCATCAAAATTGATCCTTACCGTTTTCACAGCCGCCTTGGCTCGACCTCAAGCTCTTTGGGCCTGTAGCACGTCATGTTTCGGGCATCGTTTCGTCTGAGGTTCCACAGCAGGGAACCACGTCCTGACCCAAGCACAACCGAAACATGTTCCGTCAAGGCGGACCTCTGCGATCCGAAGAGGCAACCAAGTCCTCGGGCCTGAGGTTTCGAAACCTCAGGCAAACGTGTGTTCACTCATGGATTAGACTTGCGGGAGAGCTCAAGTTCTTCACAAACTCCTAAGGATTCTAATTCAACAGGACACTTGCACCAAGACAGACCAATATTACAGCACCCTCTAACGTGTGTAGATTTTGCTGCTTATCCCATTGCTGCCGTATGCACGATACATTTGACATTACTCGGTCCAATATATATGACGAAACGTTCCATGACCAGCACAGAGCCTGATACTCGCCTCTAAGGACAGATACCTCATTACAATCGATCTAGATGAACCGCAACTTTTGGCCCCCAGCTTGTCCTCGCTGTGCCTGACCATTGGCTGATGCTGAAGTTCCTAGGGCAGTGCTGGTCTGAGGGACACCCTGGTCCTGAGATGCACCTGCTGTTGGGTGTTAGTGGGTTGGCGGTCAATATACTACGAAGGTACGTACTGGTCTGACCTTGGGAGCTCGTACCCTGAGTGGTATCTTGAACATTTCCTGGGGCCGGGCCTTGAGCGGAACCCTGATCAGTGCCCTGAGCGGTACCTTGCGTGGTCACTTCACCAATGCCTTGAGAGGTGCCTTGCGCGGTAGTGCCTTGAGCTGTACCCTGATTTGTGCCTTGAGCTGTACTCTGAGCTGTGCCTTGAGGAGTGGCCTGGTTTGTACCTTGAGGAGTTCCTTGGCCCGTACCCAGAGCCGCTGTGCCCTGATCTTGCACCTGTTGTCCAGCCTGTTGTCCATTCGCAGGAGCAATGCCAGTATTACCAGCGTTCCCCGGCGCAACCCCATTCTGTACCAGTCCATTCCCAGTTCCAGCAGCAAGAGCCTGAGCCGCATCAAAAGCAGCAGCCGGACTACC
The DNA here is from genome assembly GCA_010093695.1 of Plenodomus tracheiphilus IPT5. NCBI lineage: Eukaryota > Fungi > Ascomycota > Dothideomycetes > Pleosporales > Leptosphaeriaceae > Plenodomus > Plenodomus tracheiphilus. The sequence continues at coordinate 147,677 of MU006335.1, forward strand.
AGCAGGCTGACCAGGCTGCGTAGCACCTGTACCTGTAACCCACCATACTATCAGCGCGACCCATGAGAGGTTGTAAGAGGTAGAAGCACTTACCCTGAACACCGCTAGCAACACCTGTCTGATCACAAACTGTCGGCCTGATAGCTTGGGAATTGCTGCCGGTCGAAGCCATATACGCATCGATGTTCGGCAGAACATTGACACATCGATTCTGATTGATAAGGTCGATGTTGTTCCTTGCCGCCAAACCCTTCACACTCATCTCTTGCAGCTTATCAACCACATCCTGGAAACTTCCACCCGTCGCCAAGGTGCTGTTCGCTGCGATGACCTCGGGGTGGTTACCATTGGCAGAGTCAATAATGGCTTTGTGAGTCAATTCGTCGACCTCGGCGTTAAAAGCTACGGTCGCCGCCTGTTTGAAAGCAACGTTATTCTGAATGGCAGGTCCCGTGTTGAGAAAGTTGGACACCATAGAGGTATCGGCCTGCCAGTTTGAGACTGCGGTAGCGAGGTCCGCCGCTGATGGGGGTTGGCCATTTTGCGGACCGCCGGTCTGAGGCGCGTTGGTGGGAGGAGCCGCGCTTTGGCTGCTTTGAAGACCAATCTGTCCGTTCTGTACGCCCCCAGCCTGGCCGTTCTGCACGCCAGTCTGACTAGCTTGGGCGCCTTGCTGAAGTCCACCCTGCTGTTGAGCCTGCTGCCCAAAATTGGCGCCAATCTGAGGAAATGGCGCAGCATATGCTGCGGAAGTAAGAAGGGGTGCGATGAAAATGTACTTCATGGTGACTGAGATCAGATCGGATCAACCGACGTCGAGAAAAGACCAATATGATTACTGCTTCGTACAGAAGTGGAAGGAATGTAGAAAATACACCAAAACTAGAAAAAGGCGAACTGCTAATGAACGAAAACGAGGAACCTGTCTGATGATCTTCAAACAAGCACATCTGTGCAAGATATAAGTATTTTTTTACAGCTCTTCGATCCTCCACAACACGGTACGCTGCATAAACGCTGGCGCACAAGCGTAACACATTTTCCTTCCAAAGACAACATACTAAAACACAGAATTTGCTTAGGCACTTGGCATTCTACCTCTCAATCCAACACTGTTTGTCACTGCAGTCTCGAATCGCACAAGCGAGTACATCAAGCAAATCCCACGCACGAAACGAGGCTGATCGTTCGAAACACAACGGACTTGTTTAGCGGGGGCCATCCTTGTTACAAACTGTAGCTGGTTGGCGGATGACATCCAGATGGGGTTGGAAAAGAGTTTTGCACGCCGATGTCAATGTTTGGTATGGTGTTTTGGAGATGGTTACTGGTGTGTTTCGAGCGGGGCTTGGCGGGTGTGCTTGCGCGGGTGAGGCGAGTGCTTGTGTCAGGTGCTAGCGTGGAACTGAGGAAGCTTGTCGTTTGTCGTTTGGGGAAATAATTGTGAGTATGTTGGAGTGTATGTGGATGCTGAGTGGTGGTGAGTAGAGCGCATGATGGACGATAGCCTGGGTATGTGGCTTGCATGATCAGAATACACGAGATGCGGGGGATGAGATGACCATCGACTCGGTTCGAATACCTCAAATGGTATGTTTCCAGGATCATCTGTCACTAGAGTATGCAGCGCATTGTATCGCATTCTTTGACTGGATACTCACATCTCTTCCACCTTTGTCTGGCTAGGATTCATTCCAGTCTCGATCTTCCTAATGACCCTCGCAGGATTTCCCGCTACAACCGTAAAGTCAGGAACATTCTTCGTGACCACACTTCCCGCACCCACCACGCTGCCTTTCCCGATCGTAACCCCAGGCAAGATTGATACATTACCGCCAATCCAGCAGTCCTCTCCAACGTGAATCTCTTTGCCGAGTTCGGGGCCAGAGGTACCGTTGCGAAGAGCGGGATCGAGAGGGTGGGTAGCGGAGTAGAACTATAGGTTTAGTGATATGTTTGCTATATTGGAGGCGAACACTCATACAGAGACATTGGGTCCCACGAGTGTGCGGGAACCGATAGTGGTTAAGCACGTGTCTAAGAAGACGGAGTTGAAGTTGATAAACACGTTTGCGCCTAGACGAACGTTGTAACCGTAGTCCATGGCCAGAGGGGGCTCGATCCAGGGGTCGTTTTCGAATTGCTTGTCATCCTCTTCTGGAGTCGCAGAGGGTGGTGGGAGAGGAGTCTTGTCTTGGATAATGCTGAAATATAAATTTTGAGAAGGTTGCTCATGTTTGCATCACTATAGTGAACCAAACGTACTCTCGGAACAGTTCAGTCAGTTGTCGGCGTGGGACATCGCCGGCGTTGTTATAGCGAGCGCAAGCACGTTTGCAGCGAGCGCGCTCGGCGTTCAGTTCGGGCGTGAATGCGTGGTAGAGATCACCGCGGGCCATGCGCTGTTTGTTCTCCGAGAGCTCCATCGTGGCTGGGTTTTGGATGGTATTGTCAATGAAGGTGTCTAGGTATGGTGCTCCAAGGCTATGTCTGACAACGTCCCCCACCAATGCGGTCTGTCGTTACTGCTAGACTAGTTGGGAGGCTGGCGCATGAACGTTATCGATCACTGTGCGTGAGAGCGGGCAAGGGTAGTTGGAACTTCAGGTTTGATCCAAGGTTTTTAATGGCATGTTTTAACAAGAAATTCTAGTGATGTTTCCGTGTTTGATCAGATATGGGACGGTCGAATCTGTGGGCATGCGATCCGCAGGAGAGCGGAATCAGGGTCAACACGCTAGGTTAAGCTCGGCTTAGCGTGATGAGGTCACTAGCCGCACCTGAGACGAGATGCGTTATCGAGTACAATGCTAACGATCAACCCACGCCGTCTTAGTATTGTTGCACCTCTGCGAACACTTGCACACTTGCATACTGATGGCCTTCTTTATCCCATCTGCTGCTATGTCTTGAGCTTGCCCGCTTGCTGAGGACTTGTTCTGTATATACTCTTTTCCCTAGACATCATGGCTTCCAACGGTTCCACCACCTCAGCGCGTGTCAATGTCTCCCACGGTGTCAACAGAGCGGCAGAGAGCAGTAGTTGGACACCTGACATGGATGCAAGGCTACGGGCTGAGAAGCCCGATAGCACGCCCCCAAAGAGCACCAATTCCATTGCGGAAGAGTTCTTTCCTCACGGAAAACGCTCGCTGGCCGGCATCGCCATGCGTGCCTTCTGTCTTGGTGGCACTCTCATGCTTGGTCTTGGACTAGCCGTTCTGCTTGCATACAACGGGAGTCGTCTCTGGCGTCCATGCATGTTCCTCTCAGCGCTGTCCATCTTCCACTTCCTCGAGTTCTACACGACGGCCGCCTTCAATACCCCCGTCGCCAATGTCGCCTCATACCTCCTGATAAACGGCGATCAGTACCAACAAGCCAATTCCATGGCTTTCCTCGAAACGTGCATCACCTCATACCTTTTTCCGCAATGGCAGGCGCGCTTCCATTCACCGATAGTCATCGCGCTGGGCATCGTAATGATCGCAGTGGGCCAATTCGTTCGGAGCACGGCCATGGCACAGGCGGGTACCAACTTCAACCACATTGTGCAGTCGCGTAAAAACGATGGCCATGAGCTAGTGACCCATGGGGTGTATGCTTACTTTCGACACCCTTCATACTTTGGCTTCTTCTGGTGGGGCATAGGGACGCAGGTCATGTTGGGCAATGCCTTTTGCTTCTTCGCCTATGTTGGAATTCTGTGGTACTTCTTCATGAGGCGCATCACACGTAAGTCTCATCTGTGGGAGGTCAGGTCTAAGACTAATGTTGGTCAGATGAGGAGAAACACTTGTTTCAATTTTTTGGCGAGGAATACAAGGTGTACAAGGAACACACAAGGACCTGGATACCCTTCATAAGGTAGACCCGGACGCACTACGATCGCATTGTGCAATTTCTAGCAGATTGAGGACCGCAATCCACGTGCGTCGGTCCGGCATCAGGGATTAAGCTCGAGACTAGTTAGCCAGAGAAATTGGTTTGGCCTACTTTCCTGCTATTACATTGCGGTGCGAATACTTCGGCTGCGAAACATTCACTCAAGTCGAAATCATTGCCAGGTACCTTTTTCTTGATGGCAGTTGAAAATCAATATCTCAGTTGCCTGGAAGCTAGCTTTGACTATCTATTGGGATATCCGGGTCGCCTTCAATAGCAATGTGAAATCCTTCAAGAGACGCAGCAGCAAGTCAACAGGTGCTCAGTCCAGACAGGTGTAGATGCAACATTGACCACGTCCGACAGACCAAAGGACTCACCATCGGAAAAAGTCACCCCTGAATATCAACATGCTGAAACAATTTGACCGATGCCACCAGGCTTTAGCGCAGAGTTTGAGAACGGTGCAGATGGCCAACAAAGACAGCGGAATAGCTATTCTGAGCAGAGTTGGCAACATCTACTGGAATGAGAATGATCTGGTCACCACTGGACAACAATGGAGCCTCCAGGCGCAGCTGAAGGAGCACCAGAAGACCATGTATATAATGAGAGACATGAAATCACAGCGGCGTGATCAGCTCAGGTCTTTTGGGGAAATGCTTGCGAAGCTTGATGCCAGCCAGTTAGCAGGATAATGGGCTTGATGAAGCGACTAAGAACCTTGGAAGCCCTGCGTTGAGCTGTTGTCTTCAACGGATTTGTTTCTACGTGGTGGTACACATACCCCCAGTCATTCTCAGAGTCATAATTTGGCGCCTCCTATTGTCGCTTTTGGAGTGCGTATCATGCGTGCTCTTCCAGTTTACATACATGCTCGGATTCTTCCACTTGCCATGGTGGAGCCCATACAGTCTGGACCATAAGCTCCATCCTATGACATGAATCACCATCAAGTCAATCAACGTGGAAGTCGTCGTGGCGAACATCCAAGACATGTCTCATTTTCTTGCAAAGTTTCTAATTCTCCGCATGAAAGTGCTTCCCCACCCACCCCCTAATCCTCCCCACAATCTCCTCGGGCTTCTCATACGTAACCCAATGCCCCGCGTCAACCATCTCGGCCTGTTCCAGCTTCGGCAGCAAGCCCGCACGTATGCTCGGAATCATGGTTTCGGGTTTACACATCGGGTCTTCTTTTGTTCCAATATACAATACGGGAACGTTGATTTTGTCGGCGGTTTCCGGGAGTGCGGAGTCGCTGGCGTGTTGGTGGTTGAGCACTGTGGCTTTGTACCAGTTCATGGGCGCGGTCATGCCAGCAGTGGTGAACTGGTTGAGGAAGGTGGATCTCAAGGTGGGAGAGAGGGCGTAAGGGCGGAGTGTGATTTCTTGGTTTCCAGTCAGGAGGTACTAAGGGTTGAATTAGCGATGTTTGAATTGACGATTTGGTGAATGTGATGGGTGGAGAGGTGGGCTTACCTCGCGCAAAGCACCTGGTGTGCAAAACATGGTCTTTAATACGTCGCCCTGACTGTGCATGGCATGATACAAACGCTCTAGATTCTTGTCCAAAATCTCGGCACCATCATCTGCAGTGAAGAGTTGCCAGTAGGCGAAGAATTGATATCCAAAGATTTGCTGCGTCATTTGGTTCACCTTCTCGAGACTGAATGGTTGGCGGCCAGGGGGTGTATATGGCACGTTCAAATTGGCTAGGCCGACCACTCGATCAGGGTAGTACTGGGTCAACCGACTGGCTGCAGTAGAACCCCAGTCGTGTCCGATGGAGATGACCTTTTCGTGTTGCTCAGCGTCGATGATCTCAATAATGTCCCTGGTCATGCCGTCCCAGCGATATGCGGCGGGGTCGGTGGGCTTGTCGGTGCCATCGTAGCCTAGCATATCCGGAATGACGATGGGGTGGTTGAGAGATCGAAGGGGCCCAGCGATGTCTGCCCACATGGCCGCGTGATCGGGCCAGCCATGCTGGAATATGAGGGCGGGCAGGGTCTTGTCGCCTGACGAGGTGTAGTAGGTGTACGTGTAACCTCTTGATGTCTTGAGGGTCTTCTTGTCGAAAACGTCCATGATGTGTCTTTTCCGTGTCTTGGGAGTAATGTTGAGGAAAGTGTGAGATGTGGTAGGTAGTTGATACTCTCCACGTAAAGATGATTTAACCTGAAAGCAATGAGGACCTAGTGTATAGTCGTATGCATGTGGGTTGTGCCGTACGCCGGTAGAACCACGAAGCCAACCTTGGGAAGATCTAGTGCATGGTCGGTTGCATGTGGGTCGTACGCGCAGGACGTCACCGAGGCCACAATTTAGTATAGATTTCGACGTGGCCCCGCTCCGCTCATGCAGGGTCCATAGGGCCGATGTGAAGACCGTGCTCTAGCGCCGGCGTGAAAGGTCGAGGTCGTGGGTGCAGGTGATGTTGTCAGCATGGACCACGAGATACATATCTGAGGTACGTACATAGTACAGCAATGTGAAGGTAGTCTATCAAGCCTTATGGGACCGTATTGGCCATCGTGAAGCTAGCTCCCTTTGTAGCGAATAGGAACACACTGCTTAACACGTACCTAAATCTCTTGGTGGCTAAGACTTGCCGTGTAGAAATTGCTATATAGATACTGTATATACCTCAAGAAGCCAATATCCACATGGGGTATGCAAGGACGGAGCTTGTCGGCCAGTCTTTGTAAAACTCCAGTGCCAGGATGTACAAACTATACTGTGTAGTACACGAGTGAAACGGACCTCGGCACAACCAGCGAATGGCGTCACCACGCATCCATACCTGACGGCTCGACTGCAACAGCCAAGTGCGATAGCAACACCACACCAGCATGGCAGCAACGCGAAGATCGACGCGTCAATCAACGGCCACTGTACCAAGATACAACGAGGACAGTGCTGCATCTGCTGATGAAGTCGCGCCGAAGCGCAATGTCAAGAAAACGACGCGTCGCAAACGCACTCGCGAAGAGGTGGACGATGAAGAAGGAGGAGATGAGGCAGTAGAGGACAGCCCACCGCCCGCGAAGAAACCCACTGCATCTAGGAGCAAGCCCAAGACATCGAAGCCCGCCCGCACTGCCACGCCAAAGGACCCTCCACCCACCACCACCAAGCACAAAGCCATCCCCCCACCCGCGCCTTCCTCAGACACTAACCGCAACCCCGACGGCACCCAAGAAGTCTTCTGGCTCCTCAAAGCAGAGCCCCTTCCCCGCTTCGAAAATGGCGTCGACGTTTCTTTCTCCATCGACTCGCTCGCCGCCTGCACACTCCCCGAACCCTGGTCCGGCGTCCGCAACCCCCAGGCCCGCAACAACATGCAGGCCATGCGCGTCGGTGACTTAGGCTTTTTCTACCACAGTAACGCCAAGCCCAGCGGCGTCGCTGGCATCTTGCGCGTTGTCGACGAGGCAAAGGTCGACGAGACAGCGTTTGATCCCAAGGATCCGTACTTTGATGCCAAGAGTCGGAGGGAGGAGCCAAAGTGGTGGTGTGTGGGCGTGGAGTTTGTCAGGAAATTCGAGGACGTGGTTAGTTTGGAGGTATTGAAGAAGGAAGCAGCGAAGGGCGGAGTGTTAAAGGATATGCAGGTTGTGCATAATTCGAGACTGAGTGTCTGTCGGGTGAGGAGAGAGGAGTGGGACCACGTTCTGAGGCTTGCCGAGGAGGCGGAGAAGGAAAACAGCAAACTGTAAAGGAATTGAGATTCACGAAGTGTCATGTACCAAGCTATCGTCTGAACTAATACTGCAGAGCCTTGATGATCGCAGGACTGTTCAGGAAACGACACCGCTCGTCTAGCTTTTGTACCTGCACCACCTCGGTCGAATTTGGCCCTGTCAATGCGAACAAACCCTCACTCGGGCCTCCAATCGTCATTACGTATGGGCCACCAGGACGCGAAAGTGCATCTTCCCACCCCTCAAGAGTAGGTGATGGTCTGCCTTGAGCAACTGGATAACCTTTGCTCGCATACGTGCTCCACGACCGACTTGCACGCACGGCAAGATCACGATCCGCCTGGATCACATGCAGAGTGTATCCTGATACATTGTACGACTCGAAGCTGTCGAACACGTACGCGAACTCCGAGGTGTGCACAATGCCATAGCCGGAGATATTGGTCACGTACACGAGAAGTGGATCCAATATCGTTTGGTTAAAGTTGTAGAAGAAGACTGGGACGTGCTGTGTTTTCTTCACTGCTTCGCCGAGGTGAAGCGATGGGCATATCATGAGGATATCCCGAAACATCCTAGCGGACCGGTAAAACTCCGCTGTCAGATTTAGGCCAGCCTTAAACTCGTCCACAGGGTACATGTTCAACAGCTGAATTAGTGAAGCTTCAGGCATCGCTGGGAGGTATCTCCGGATGAAATCGTACGTGTCGTTAGCTGTCGCGATGGACGTGTTGGTGTAGTAGTTCATGTCATCCTGCTGCCAGCCTGACATGAATGTTGCATTTCCGAAACGACCTTCCGCGATCAGCTTGCTCGGCGCAGCGGGAAGAAAGTCACCATCCACAATTGGCAACCAAATATCCCCGATATTGTGAGCAATATCGCTCTGATAGGTTGTGATGGAGGCATTCAACAACGTAGTCGTGTCCATCTTACGCAGACAGGCAATCGTTTCCGGTGCGTCTAGAGACGTGGTGTTGCATCCAACGTAATCAATCATCGCCGCCATGGCGTCTCGAGCGAAAGGTCCGGTGATGCCAGGTTCGAGTGACTGCGACTCGGCAATACCGCGCTGGAAGGGCAGGGGCTTTGTGCCTCCATAGGCAAGGATATGCATGCCAACTGCCAGACCGCCGGATGACTGACCGAAGATCGTGATATTGTCCGGATCGCCTCCAAATGCTTCGATATTGTCGCGTACCCACTCTACGGCTGCGCGTTGATCACGGAGACCAGCGTTCTCGCTACCCTCACTTCTCAGCGTCCCTGAATTGGCGAACCCGAAGACTAACACTGTGTTCAGTCGAGGTGTCCTGTACAAAGAGGCCGTACTTACAACCAAGACGATAGTTCATTGCCACGTGAATGACCGGATCGCCATTCTCCACAGACTGCTGGATCAAACCATCAGGCGCGGTAGTTGGCTCAGTGTTCGACGCCCACCAGAAACTACCTCCATGAATCCATACCATGACAGGTAGTTTCTTGCCCGCATCCACCTGCTTTGGCCTTGCGACATTCAGGTTCAAGCAGTCTTCGGAGATGTTGGTAATGTTGCCAAGCCCAAGAGGCGGAAACAATACGCCAAGTGGTTGAGGACATGCGTAGCCAGGCTTGGTTGCATCGACTGTAGCACCTGGAGGAACGACGTAGGGGCGAGGTGGCTTGAACCTGTTTTCCCCGCTGGTGTCTTGTGCATAGGGAATACCTAGGAAGATCTCGATCTCGTTACGTTCGATACCTTGGTACTTCACGCCACAAGTGCCAGCGACTTGAGGTCCGCCAGTTGTAGCAACAGCAACAGCGCCGAGGAGGGCAAGGACTAGAAAGCGCATGATGTAGTTGAAACTTACAATTTGTCACTTGTGACGGGAGAATCAGAGGCCGAACTACAAGTTGGTGAGTAATGGAAGAGACTTGTTTATATGTAAAATCGGCTAAGTTAGGTGAGGGTCTATGCGATACGGAGTGCGTCTTGCCTCACATACATTTGCTCAAAAAGGCAGGTGCGCAGCAAGTCTAGGCCGCTATGTAGCCAATCCACATTCTCACTGTGACTAAGATGACGCCAACGTGTACTGTGGCAAGATTCTCCCCTATGTCGACAGACTCAAAAAGCCAAAAGGTTGAACGAGGCAAGGAAATTGGTTTGGCAAAGACTAGCTCGACGTCCTATATGACGTTGAACGCTAGGCGCTAGAGAACGGGAATCGACTACGTCAAAGCTAAGGGTGGATAGCCGAAGCTTCATGCGGTCCGCTGGAAATGCCGAGACTGGGGGCATAATCATGGACGTTATCCTTTACTTTGCTTGGTGCCTTTGCAGCGATGCGCTGTGGAGGGAACAGCGTTCCGATTCCATATGAAGGCCAAGAGCTGAAGCTTCGGTCTCAAGAGCTTATTTCATCTTGACAATGCTTGAAGGTGAATGCTACAATCGGGCCTTCTCACCTCGCAATTCGCTTGCGATCTTAGAGAATCTGTCGTAGCAGTCCTTCTCCGCGTCGAAGTTTAACAACCATGCTTCACGCGCTAGATGGATGCTTTCCGGACTCTTTGCAATTTCATCCCAATTAGCCTTGTGCCATCTTTCCCGCGTCTTCACACCCGTTGCTTGCGCCTGGTGGACCCTCTCATATCGAATCTTCTCGTACGCTCTCACTGCCAAAGTGATTTCCTTCTTACCGGCCAGTTCCAAACAAGCTGCGAGAACTACACCGTCCTCGATAGATTGACTGGCTCCTTGGATCGAGGTTGGTAGGAACGGGTGTGCAGCATCGCCGATAAGAGCAATACGCTGCTTTGGTGAGATAAAAGTCGGCAACGGATCGCGGAAGACAAGTTTGTAGTCAATCAACCTCGCATCTTTCGGTGTCGATCTGACAATCTCTTGCACAACGGGCGCCCATCCCTCCACATACTTCAAGCAGTCCTCTACTCTCCCAGGAAACTGCCAATCCTCCTCGATATTCCCATCATCAACATGCGTAAACACCCAGTTGAATTCCTTTCCATCTTTCAGCGAAGACACCAAAAAGTGCAAGTCGGGTCCTATAAATCCCGAATGCGAGTCCCCTTCCACAAGGTGCTTCAACATTGGATTCCATGTGATCGCGTCCCCCGAGAACCAAGACCGATACACAGCATATCCCGAACTCTTGGGCTTATCGTCAAACCCCAACACAATCTTCCTTCCTCTCGACCTCACCCCCTCTGCCGCAACAACAACATCGGCAACCATTTCCTCGCCATTCACCACAACGCCCGCCCTCTCCCCATCTTCAAAATAATCAGTAACCCTCTGTCCCCACTTGATCTCTATTCCTCTCGCAACGGCATGCTCATGAATAATCGAATATAATTCCCCTCGATGCCCGTTGACCCTCGGCCCCCACTCCTTCTCCCCCGCAAAATCTTGCCGCGTCACGAACTCGCCTTGCCAATGGTACAAATCCAACCACGTTGTCTTGCGCGCAACAGCCCTCATGGCTTCGAGGACGCCAGGCCAGCGCGCGAAGTTGCGGGCGCCGTTTGGGTCGAAAGAGATGATGTCACCGTAACGCGTGATTTCTGATATGTTGGGTGCTTTTTCGAGGAGGGAGACCGAGTGGCCTTTGCGGTCACATTCTATGGCCAGAGCCAAGCCGGCGAAGCCTGCGCCTACGATGATCACGTGAATGCCTGAGGGAGGGAGGCGTGGGATGTGCGACATATTGCGTTCGTGTCGAGAGGTGGATCGAGTGAGTGAGCTTGAGAATTGGAGGATGTGGGTGATTGGGTTGTTTTAGCATTGATTGGGGTTCTTGAAATGTGGCTTGTTGACTTTGAGATATGTATATAATATACAGTGTGGGGTCGGCTTACGTTGGGGGTCGTCAAGTGATGCCCCACATTCAGGCTGATTATGACGAGCTTTGGGGAGGACGTAGCGAGGCAAGGTTTGTATCAAGCCTACGTAGAGTGGTATCGCAGATACTCTGAGCGGCTCTGCATGCACTCTTGCTGCAATCTAAGGGATCAATCAATAGCAGACCACAGATTTTCGTGGAATTAATCACAGCAGTACGAAAAGTAGTATCGAAGTAAACAAAAATCGGCGTGCAACAGCCAGATTTCGTATTGAGACAACAACTCCGCTTTCCAAATAGTTGTACATGTTAACAACCTTTCGGGAGCAAAACCAGGAGAGTATTCACTCGAAACATTCCAACTCAGTGCCGACCAACAAGGCAGCTTTTGAAATACAAAATCAATCCCCCATCTTGCCTGACCACGTCTCAGCGTTCCCGATTCTTCATCCTATCAACTTTCGCTGACTTCATCGCAGGAATCTCATCCTCTCCCGACGACTCAGATGCACTATACATAACCACCTCTTCCCTCATAACTTTGGCCCCCTCCAAAGTACCCCACGTCTTCCTCGCATGATACCCCGGCAACTCTCCCGTCTCTTCGTAAATCTTGAAGCGCTCCTCATACCACCCCCTCTCACCAATTTCAGCAAGCTTGCGCGGGAAGTCAATGTCGAAGGGTATATCCGCGCCGTCGAAACCATGTAGCTCAGCGTTAGCAACAAGAAGCAACGCATATCGCACCAGAGATGCGAGATCTGCCAAACTCCTCACCAACGCAAATTCCGGGCGCAAGCTAACGTGTTGTTGTATGTTTGTCCAGGGGGTCCCGGGCTCGATGCCTGGTATACTGCTTACGTGTCTATCCTGATTGTCAAATGCGGTTAATTCGATGGGCGCCTGTGGCTTGGCGTCCCCGAGCGGGCGTTTGCCGCTGGGTGGTACTGTTTGGTATGCCCAAATTGAGTAGGTTTGCCATATTAGAGGTTGTTCATCGTTGGGGAGGTAGGAGCCAATGCGGACGGCAATGGGAAGGTAGCCCTCTTCTGCTGTAGCTTCGTCGAAGGTGAAGGAGGCGAGAGTGGGGAGGTATTGGATGCGGTGTTGACCAATGGCTAGGTGGAGATCGCGTAGAGAGGGCCGTAGACGCCTTGACGTGGAATTGCGCGTAAGAGGGTACGGTGAGGGAGTTTGAGTCGCTGTTGTGGGCTGGGTGCTGGATACAGACGCCGTGACCGGGGCGACCCAATAACCCACAGGACTGGCTGTCGCGGGTGTGGATAGTTGGGGAGAAGGCCAGTGTTCGAGTCGGCTGTTTGCTGGACCTCCAGTATCGAAGGATGTTTTGCTGATCCGAGGACCGGATATAACAGGGCTCAAAATGTGGTGACGTGTATTGATACTAGTAGCGAGCCCTTCATGCGCATTCGTGGACAGCTCGTCTGCATCAGCGTTTGCACTTAATCGCTCTGCACTTGTGTGTTTGGTTCCTGAAATTGTTTTCATAGAGTCGACGTTTGGACTCCATTCTGCTGGGAGTGTACAAGAAAGACGGTCGTGTGATGACAGAGCTGCGAGTGAGGCGTTGCTCATGAGAGAAGATGCTCTAGAATTGGTATTCGTACATGAAATACTCATGGACGTACTTCCATAGCTATGAGTTGATGATGGGGAAGACATCGGACTTGCGCGTTTGTACCCCGTTGTAATCATTTGCACGGTCGTGAGGTTTAGGGTTGAGTGCAATTTGAGCGAGCAGAGAGAGAGAGAGAGAGAGAGATGTGGCAAAAGTGTGACAAGAGGAAGATAGAGAATACTGACTGCCATGTGCGGTGCAAGTGGCGCGTGTAGTGAGTGCGAAAAGCACATTGTCAGTGAACGTGACGAACATGTTCTGTCCCGAACTGCTATGACGCGCTAATGCTCCCTTTCACCTTGATATTTTACTTTCCCTGCGAGCTTTCCATGAGAGCCAGATGGGAGTTATTTAGGAGAGGACGTCTTTTCAACAGCATCCTAGTGGTTTACCAGGTGAGAAAAGCGCCTCACACCCGGGCATCATGATCCTCTCTCTAAAAATTTGCAGCTTGGATCTTGAAAGTATATCTGATCTGACATCAGTCGGCATGAATCAGATGCCTACGGGCCGAGTATCTGTGTCTTTGATCATGGAGGCTTTACCTTCCTTTCACACTCTCGAAGATGAAAGTCAAACACGATCAGATTGTATTGAACGAGTTGTGCCCGAGGCTCACCAGCTCCGGAAGATAGACATGTACATCGAGTGTACGTTTGCAGCAATCTCGTGCCTCTAACAACAATTGGTGAGCAAGGCCGCTAAATCGGGTATCATGTTCTTGCCCTAGTGACTGGTGTTCTCAACTCTGAAGGTTGCGCAGAGAACCATATAGTGGCCGGCCACTGGTGTGCTGTGCTCCAGGAACTTGTACAACAGATCTTTGCATACGAGAAGAATATCTTGTCTGCTTCGATGCAAGTATCGACACTGTATCCGAATTCTCGGGGAGAATCTGCATCTGGAATACTACGGGACCCGTGGTTCCCAACGCAACTCGTGGGTATGGCAGTTTCGAAGGATAGCCCGGAACGGCGCCGCATCGTTAAGATGAAGGTGAAGGGATAGCAGCAGTGTTTACAGTGATGTTTGTCGGCGATGATCCTATATTTTATGGGCAAGGCTCCAGCTCGCCGCTGTAGTATTCTGCTTGTTTCGGGACGCTAGTGATTGAGACCTTTAGTCCCAGGGGTTGCCGAGGTGGTCGATCGCGACACCTTGCACACGGCGTGCGACTGTCAGTCTTCCGACTTGCGGATGGTGATGGCGTACGCAAGCGATAGGGGGTGGAAATTGACATCTTCAGCTGGTGGCGTAGATCAGACTCATCAGAACCAGGTCGCCGGCGTCGGGATCCCCGCCCCGCTAGGCCCGACGCACCCTCAGCCCTACGGTATCGACATCGTGTCTGCCCCACGGCAGCCTTCTCGCTCTCAGCGTCTGTGTCACCATCGCGACTCTTGTCAGACGGCAGAAATGGGTCCGGTCCCGCGCCCGGTGAGCGTGAGCAAATGCGTTGCTCCATCAGCGCAAGACTGCCACGGTGCGCTCTGGCGGTGTTCCCGCGTGCTGGACAAGCTGCAACCTCGGGATTGTCTTTGCCCCCGGGCTAGATCTACAAGACTCACTGCCACTAGTCCTCCCAGGCCTAGCGAGCCCCCCTTGTCAGCCAAATCCAGTACAGTGCTTCCTTCTCCGGCCGTGCCTGGACTTGATCTGCCTCTTTTTGCGCGGTCCCTGAGCAAGCCACGATGCGATAAGATCGGCTGAAGTGGGATAGCATTGTGGAAGAAGCCAAGCAATGTACGGCGCGATTCAGCGGACCGGCTGCGCCAGGAGCGAATTTGGTCGGGTTGGTTGTCGTGATGAGACTGGTGCCAAACGATAAAGCCTCAGAGGGGGCCGTCGCGGTGACTTCGTCCGGTGTCTGCATTTCTGCCTTCCTCTGTCGTTCCCAACAGATTTTCTGGTCTTTCTCTTTCCATACTTGGTCTGACAAGATGCTGGTCGAACCAAGACTTTTCTCGATTGCCCAGCGCTATGCTGTGTTCGCTGTCCTCATTCTGGTCGTTTGGTCTGTCTACAGTTTCCGTCCAAGTGATGTCACAATCTTCTCCGAGAGGAGGATGAGTGCGTCCAATTCGACCTCCAAGACTGCCACCGTGGACGCGGTGCATACATCCCACACAGCCAGCCAACCCACGGCAACCAACGTGTATGGCGTTTCTATATCCCAAGAGTTTCTCTCGACTGATTCTGTACAGACTTCCCTATCAACCTTGTCAGCCTTTGCACCAGCCTGGTGATCCCCTGCGCGACGCCATCAGTACTCTTTTCAGTAGTATTAGAATTGATGCCACTCAAAGACACTATCGCGACGCCGATGGAAAATATTTTACTGGTGCACACGGCAATAACTCTGTCTGGAAAGAGCCTTTGGGGAGAAAGGTAGTCATCGTTGACGTCGACACCAGAGTCCCGACTGGCGACAATCAGATTCTCAACGCGGAGAAGAAGATCAACTGGGGCAAACTTGAGTCTGGTGGCACTGGCCTTATTTCCCATGCCATCACCAGCCACTATCTTTACGCCATGATCCATGGATATGATTACAAATACTATCAAGCTGCCAGTATGCCTGGTCACCACGATACTTGGATTAAACCCCATTTGATCAAGGACATGCTTCCAGACTACCAATTTGTCATTACCATGGACGCCGACGCTGTTGTTGCGCACCCTGAGATTCCCTTGGAATGGTTATTCAACCGTTGGGGTATCGCAGAGCACACCTCAATAGCGATGCCTCATGATACGGAAGAGTACATCAACGGTACGTACCTTTTCTTCGAGACCGAGTGTGAAAATGTCCAGCTGATGGCTTTGTCACAGGTATACCCAACACCGAAGACAGCAATGGTGTACCAGTTCTAAACTCCGGCTTCATTGTCACGCAGAATAATGAATTGACATTCGAAATGCTTGAAGCCTGGGGCAACTGCACCACCGAGGTTCGATATCCTGGTTGCGGACACTGGAAAGAGAATTGGAGCCACGAGCAGCGCGCCTTCTCCGAGTACATTCGCTACGACTTCGACAGAACGCCTCAGACCATCATCGGAATACCATGCGACGATGGCATGGGCTATCCGGGCTTTCATGAACAAGCTGGTCCAAACTTCGATACAGCTGACTGCAAAGGCAACTTCATACGCCATTACACATTGGGCAAGGGAACAGTCCATTCTGCTGCAACTGAGACTATTGCTCAAGTTTTGGTCGAGGTTCTGCAAAAGAGTCTTCTACAACACGGTGACGAGGTCTGGAAGCAAGAGGTAAAGCCTGTTTTTCATGAGACCGAAGCAGACGAACAGGACGATGGAGAAGGAAACGCAGAGGAGGAGGAGGAACAAGAGGAACAGGAAGAAGTAAATGATCAAAGTAATGTCGATGAAGAAAGAGAAGGGGAGGCGGATGAAGAGAATGAAGGCAAGGTGAAGCTCCATGTCGATACAAACCCTGCCCCTGAGAATGGCGACGACTCCCCGCTCATGTTGAGCGGCTTAGTACTTGACGATTGAATAATGGAACCGGGTTCTTCTTCCACAATCAAGCGCCCGTATGCCGACTGGCACCCTGCGTGTACTGGATATCGGATTTGCTCGGGACCTCCCAGCAGCGGCTTGGAATCTGGATGGAATGTTGTACACGGGACCGGTCTGGAGGAAGCTGTCGGGGCAATACAGTGGCTCTTTATCTGAGCACGTGTGCGTTTGAGGATACCCAGGTAGGGCTTCCAGACGGACCCTGTGGAGGAAGCTTGTTGTGGCCTTCAACATGAGCGAGGCTCTACTGGAAGTACGACGTCTGGATAACGCAGCCACGTCCGACCCCTTCAAAGTTTCAAAGTTTCAAACCTGACGAGCTATCCGTCGCAACAATCAACAGGAAGGAGCTCAGTGATTTGATCGGCTCCAGGGAATGCGGAGTGTGTAAGTAATGGGGGCGTGGGGTAGTCTTGGTATTTATGGGGGGCAGGAGGCTTGGGGATATTGTTTTGCATGCCGCATGTTGCCCACCGTGTAGCACGAATGGCGTTTCATACCGTAGGCAGGTGTACCTCGTGTAATACATTGACGTATCAAATCTATAACGGAGCTCTTGACAACGCTGGCGACTGCGATGCCTGAGCATCCAAATCGGACCGGAAATATGTTTGCCCGCCAGCTGGACCTCGGAGGTGGCTGACGTAGCGTCCACGTTGCATCTTCATATGCCAATTGGCTGGCTCGCTCCTTGTACATACAGTATACACCTGCATCGAGTCCCAGGCTTCAGCGCTGCTTCAACTGTCATCGTGACGTGCATTGGCGTGCTGTGATTCGTACTCAATGTGCTCAACCCCTTAGTGCACGCTTTGTTACGCCCACCAAGGGCTCCACCATCATGTCAAAGGAGCATCGCGCTTTTGATACCGAGAGGCTGGGTGCTGGCTATGGCTTTGAGTCGCATCCCAGCAATGCAGTCGAGTTGCCCCCAACTTGGGCGTTGGCAGTAGGCTTGGGGTTCTTACTGCTTGCATTGGCTTTCTGGGTAAGCAAGACCACCTCTGTCGAGTGAGGTGCACGCAACTGTTGCTAACATAGCGGCAACCCAGGCTTACTTGGCTTTGAACCTGCTTGCCCCTACTCCCCGCCCACCCCGTCGATCAGAGAAGCAGTATATCACCATATTACCGGATGGCTCGCGCAGTGAACCAAGAGCACTGCCATGCTGGCTAGACAAGTGGGTGGCCGAGAAGGAGAGCGTGAAGAAACAAGCAGCCAAAGAGCCCGGCACGAAGCTGGTCATCCCCCCCCACATGCCCATTGAGCCAGCGGAGCTGTTCATGAGCGTCGTGGTGCCTGCGTACAACGAAGAAGAGCGGCTGGAGGGCATGTTGGAGGAGGCCGTGGAATTTCTGGAGAGCGAATACGGTAGTGCAAACGACGGAGAGAACGGCCAACGAGAGCAGAGAGGTTGGGAAATACTGTTAGTGAGCGATGGGAGCTCCGACAAGACCGTGGACAAGGCGCTGGACTTTGCGAAAGAGCACCAGCTGAGCCAACACCCTGCGCCGAAACCTGGGCCTTGGTCGAACAGAGCAGCCGCGAGCACGTCACATTCAACACACATACCACATGGCAGCATCCGCGTCATCACTCTCGAGGAGAATCGTGGAAAAGGCGGCGCAGTCACTCACGGCATGAGGCATGCTCGTGGCCAGTACATCGTCTTTGCAGACGCAGATGGTGCGAGTCGATTCGAAGATCTTGGCAAGCTTGTCGAAGGCTGCAAGAGCATCGAAGACAAGCACGGCCGAGGTGTTGCAATTGGTAGCCGCGCCCATCTCGTCGGTAGCGAGGCTGTCGTCCAGCGATCAGCTCTTCGTAATTTTCTCATGCATTCCTTCCACATCCTCCTGCGCGTCATGACGCCTCCTGCCACAGCTCGGATAAAAGACACGCAATGCGGCTTCAAATTGTTCTCGCGGCCTGCGCTACCATACATTGTCCCATATATGCATTCTGAAGGATGGATATTCGACGTTGAGATGCTCATGCTGGCTGAGAGTGCCGATATCGCTATGATTGAGGTTGTAATCGGATGGAAAGAAGTCATGGGTAGCAAGCTGAACGTAGTCTGGGATAGCATCGGCATGGCGTGGGGACTTGCATTGCTGAGGGCGTGCTGGATAGCGGGCATCTACAAGAGAGACTAGCATATGCATCCGCAGGAATTAAGATTACTGTCTGCCAGACCCCAGCTCCGATCGATTGCTAATGCTTTTGGGTATAGAGTCTTTCGTCGTTCATCCACGTGGAACCATGTTACGTACGTGATGAAGCCAGCGCCACCAACACCACTGTTCGACCAACAAGCTCGTTCGGTGTCCAACTATAGAATATCTGCGCATCAACTTCAATCCCGGGTTGACTTGGATCATCGGGAAACTCAGAGGCCCTAGGTGCGCCCCTCTAACCGTGGTAGGGTACAAGTCGAAGTACAAAGTCGTACAGCTCGAGCAATGCAGCACGGCAGTCAGATTGAACTTGCACTGGCCCGATCGCTATAAGCGAGCCAAACCCTACGAGCCACCCAAAAGCTGGAGAAGCAAAGCCATGAGATGCATTGTCTGTTGGCCATATCTTCCTTTCCAAAAATTTGCTCTCATTGCAGCAGCCTTTCGTAGCTTCTTACAAGTAGCATAGTTGTTGTCAGCAGTCTACCGATGCACACGCGCATTCACAGCGACCTCCGGAATCTCGACTAACCAGTCAAGTGATTGCAACCCATAGAGTGCTGGCAGGGGTAATGATGATGCACATGTTGGTTCCCACCTGAGTTCAAGTTCCACCTACGAGGGGGGGTTCAGTGTGTGATTATCTTTAAAAACCCGGTTGAGCGTGAGATCCGACAGGTCAGCAACCATACGCAGAGTGCCACGCTGGCAAGAAGCTTGGCACATCAGTAGCGTCCACCCTACACGGTCTCAGCTACGCTCTGACGCATAAATGTGTCAACGCAAAAACGCAGGAGTGAATTCCACGACCGTCAGCATCGAGCTTGTAATTACGATAGCTCTCCTCAGCAATGAACAGTAATGATACACATTCGCCTCGGTGTCTCATAAGTTCTCAAAATCTGTGTTGGCAGTTTGACACTCGTATGCGTCGATCATAGTCTGCGGCGAGCAAGTTTTCCTTGATGATATTAAGCACTGAAACAGTAGTCGTTCTGTTGAGGTGCATTAGCGCTGACTCAACTAGGTGGCTCGGTGGTTGGTAAGGGACATTTGCGGTTCGCAGCACCCAAAAGCAGGTGACGGATGACCTGTCAGTGTCGGCTAGGCATGCAGGTACAGACCAGGAGTACGCCAGAGATAGGCCAGTTAGGGGACTGGCTTGTAGGTCAGATTTGCAGGTTCAGATTTCTAGGCCATGCACAGGTGGGGTACATGCAAGTGTGGGAACACTCGCATATCGGCTTCAAGCACAAAGAACAGGGTTCTCACCACCAAGTGACTGCACTTTGGTAGTTTGCTAGTCGAACATAATGGTTGATCGACATCGATCTCGTCATTCTACCTTTACGCACCGGTCAGTGTAAGAACAAGTACCTGGGGTTTCCATGCTCTCTCCTGAGCAGTAATGCTCTTCCGACGCTAGGCTTTGCATTATTCCCACACGCCGCTTTCTCTTGCCTCGATTATTCAGCTACTTCGTACCATTGGTATGTGTTTCATCGGAGCTGTATGTGAGGTGGAGGCGAGAGGTCCTCCCTGAGAAGATGTATAAAGCCAGCTTGTCACTGAATTATACATCTCACGTTGTCGTCCCGGACCCTGCCTACTACCTTGCCTACCTGTTCGTGAGCGAAATCTTCGTCTACGGTCTCGATGTTAGCCAACGAATCATCTCTCCCCAAAGAAAGAGCGTCTGGGCAAACAAGTCCATGGAAACGGCATCCTAGTTCGTAAGTCGGACGATGACTATCCAAACTCCTGACGGCTAACTGGGCTTCAAGCACGAAAGCCAACTGTGCGTGCTCGGTCACTGCACCCATCTGTCACTCAGTTGACCATGAGTTCCATGCTTCCCAGATCATTCCGCCCTTCGATCACGCAGCTAGAGATTTGCAGTTCAAATATCTGGGCTCGCAATTTTACGGGAATGATGGAGGAGGCTTCTAGTGGAGGCTGCAATGCGGGGAGTCTTGTGTCATTTTAACCCTCTTCCAAACTCTGTGGAGATTAAGAAGTGTCATTTTGGGCATGTGCCAATAGTTTGTATGGATAGTGGACATATCTCAAATCGCCGTCTCAAGCATGTCTTGATGTGATCCGTTTGTAAGCCCTCGGAGCTGGCGATCCTCGTCGCGGAACAAGGTACAGATAATTTTTGGCTGGGTCTAGCGATGAAGAGCCAATTCAGAATTCAGCTGAGTCGATCGTCAATAATTAGACACCAAACATGGTAGACTCGGATGCAACCCAGTTTGAGTCCGGAAAGATCCGAGTAATCAATGCATGAGCGTTCATACGGGCTTCGCCTGACCAATACGATACAAGCAGCTAACGGTAGGTAGGTTAGCCACACAGCTGATAGGGATGCAGAAAACCTCCGATACCAATTTTTCCGTATTAGCAGGGTGTAGGCAACATGGTGATCATTCTTTATCATGTCTGTCGACCTCAAGATCTAAGATAAGGTGCTTTCTGATTATGGTCCGAGTGCGTAGATCAGCATGACAGCCTCCTCAAGACGGTAGCAAAGACAACACCCCCATTAAATTTCCCGCAAGCAGACCTTCCAACATGTACCACGGAATTTTACAGGCCCACGATCTCTTTCCCCCTAACGCACATCGCATCTTTGGCGTGATACACAGGGTCCCGGATGAACACGCACTGCTCAATGGACAATGATGACAGCTTTACAATCTCACTGGCTCCTCGGTTATGCGCGGACAGGTCATGAATATGACTAGGCAAGAACGTGCGTGAAGTGTGCCAGGTCGGCGGTAAACTCTGAATTTTGATTGACGGAAAGGAACGCCGCCAAAGTCTTCACCTCTGATCGCTTAAGCGACGCAGTGAGATTGCACTCTTACACCCAGTCACCTCTGGAAACTGACGCCTTGAAAAAAGAGAACATGGACGTCCTCCGCGTCGATACAGCCTACAGAGCGTCGATGGCGTTAGTACAATTGCCTGATGTCGTTCCGTTTACTTCACTGCCATGTTACACCCTGTAAGTAGTCAGATAATCAGGTCTAGACCTTGACTACCTTGGAAGATGTCAAAACCTTTTAAACTGAAGCTTACCTATGTTAGACTGCCCTTATACCGCACATAGAGTCTAAGCGCTACCTAGTTATCCTATGAACAATCACGACTTCATCGTCAGACTTAAATGGGGCTTCAAATGCATGACATCTAATAGAGCGTTGAATGGACCAAGGTCGCACTTTCCGCTATAGGTGAGAATGAACATTCTGGCATATCACAATCATCAAAATCGATACATTAGCGATCATGTTTCCCCGCGGCAATGGCCCGGTGGCGATCTCGACTCTAGTCTGGCTCCTGTAAACCGGGTTCATCGTACTAAGCGTTCGGAAATGGGACCTGTTTAGTATCGAAGTGAAGCAAAAGCACTGGGTCAGGGAGTCTCCAAGTCTAGAGCGACGCCATGAGACCAGGTTGTCGCTCCTTTCAACGATATCTTGCATGTGCACCATGTCCAGATCAGGCTTGGAAGTCATCTTATTTGTACATGCCTGCAATATAATAGGCACTAATATTACTTTGAATATCACATATTTCACCAACGAGTAAGACGAACACTGGCTTGCACGAGTCAAACGCATGTCAAATCTACGACAGGATTTGATGGCTTAAAGGAATCGGCAAAACACCTAAGTGTACGTTGAGGCTTTGGAAACAATTACCCATTGTATTATACGCATCGCAAACTACAAGCCTGGTCTGGGAATCTGGTCATCTGATGAAAGATACACATAACTGCAGAACAGAGTACCCGGCCAATAGCTACACTATCACTCAAACTTCGCGACCCATCCATCGCCAACTCTCCTCCCCTTCGCGTCTATACCACCCCAGAAGACGACACTGCTACCCTTTCGCATAGAATCGGCGCCGAAGAACGCTCTTGGACCTGGGTGTAGTTTTCCATCTTCCTCTTCTAGTCCTTTGTCAGACGGCACCTGCACGACTGCCTCAGACCAAGTGAGATGACCAGTCTCAGCGCCAAGTGCAGAACGTATGGCGTCCTTGATCTTTGCTGGCTTGATTGCCTCCTTGAAAGAGAGAGCCGGCTTCGCCTCCAAGTCGCTTGAAGGGATCTGAAGAATCCATGTGTCGGAGAATTGAGTGACTTGTTGCGAGTGTGTCGGATCTTCAGGGTTCGTGATTGAAGTTGCCGAATCATCGTTACGGGCCCCGAGAAGATATACCAGATAGTTGCGGCCGTACCCAGTGCTGATGGGAAGAAGCGCGCCTTCGCGACGTGCGCGAGGGCCTGGTGCAAGTGGATTCGTTGGAAATGTGAATGATTCCCACGACATCTCCTTTTGAGATGAGCCGATGTCAATATGGTGTATCTGGCTACTGAGTGGGTCTGATCCCGAAATGAGCCATAGTTGGCCATTCATTAATGCTGCATTCGAGGCTGCAATGGGTGCAGTGGGCAATTGCGCCCAAGTCCGTGACGCAACGTCAAATTGCCAAAGATCTGACGCATTGTCTCCCGAACCATCGATTCCGCCGAACAGAACAATGTGCGTATCATTTGCAAACAAATGCGCATTTTGACGTGGTCCTGGAGCGACATCCACGTTGGTTGGTGCAAGCATATCCCAATTTTTTCTCTCTGGACTGAAAAGCCACATGGAAGACTTCTCATCAAGGAGTCCACCGCGCTCATTACACCCTCCATAAACGGCAATACTCCCATGAAAGGCACACGCAGCATGCTTTGATCGCGCTGCAGGTGTCTTTCCATCGTTGAAGGTGGAGAGCGCAGGGATGAGGCTGTAGTCCATTTCTGGCTCACCCGAATGCTCAAGAGTGATGGCGTGAATTTCGGTGCTCGCTGGTGTACCGGCAGCGGTGTCACCGCCAAATATATAGGCTTTGTTGCCGATATTTGTGACTGTGTGACAAGAGCGGGCAAGAGAACGTCTACGAAACTTAGAACTGCTTTCAGGTTACGCATGGACTCATATTTACCGCGACTCGTCATCTGATGCTGTAGCGATACGCGTGAATGTTACCTTAAGAGGCAGTGTTGGTTTCGACACAATGTATGCTGCATAGCCAGCTTCAGCAGTGTGCTCGACGACTTCAGCGGCCACGTAGGCGCCAGCAGCGATTTCTGCCATGTCGAACGAGCGAATGTTGGATACGATAATCTGTCCAACCCGAAGTCAAAAGTTGTTGACGTGTAAGTTGTGTGGAAGAAGTAGCCATTGGAAGTATGGAGGGGCGGGTAATGGCAGTAGCTGATGCAAGGTACCACAATGCAATGACGTCAGGTCTCTGTTTCAGTTCATATGTCAGTCGCAAACATCTGCCCACAATTACCTCAGTATGTGCCCTTTTGACATTATCAACATCCAATTATCCTGGTCGAGAAGTGATGGCACGTGATTTTTGGAGGGAACTATCAGGAA
Organism: Plenodomus tracheiphilus IPT5; assembly: GCA_010093695.1. Lineage (NCBI taxonomy): Eukaryota > Fungi > Ascomycota > Dothideomycetes > Pleosporales > Leptosphaeriaceae > Plenodomus > Plenodomus tracheiphilus. Next base: position 171,931 of record MU006335.1, read on the forward strand.
AGCACGAAGAATATCCCGGGATGAACGTCAGTATGATGTCCCCCAGTCACAGATTGCGTTTGATGAGGACAACTCAAGCAGGTCTTGCACATCAGCGAATGCAGAATAATGGGAGGTATGTGTCGATTCAACTTGCGCCATCCGCACGCATTCAACCAGGAATAATAATTGAGGATTGTGAAGCAAGCCGCCCACGAAAACCGTTCTGACTCAGGCGCTACCTAAATATGAATACCAGGTATGGTTTCGTCGTAGCCGTCAGTCACTGCAGCCATATAGGCCGATCGCTCCCAAGGGACTTTGGCATGCTGTCCCAGCCGATGTCTACACCCTCGATACAAGCGGCATGTGTCACAGCACACAACTCTCCAAAGCTTGTCTCCCTCGTCTCCAGGTAGCGTTCGTAGTCCTCGAAGTTCTCCAAGTCCTTGCGGCTGAATCCACTCTGACCTTCATACTGACCCAAGGATCGGAGATACTTCATCACACCGGCCAACGAGACCTGTATCTCGAACGCCCCTCCTTCAATTGCTCGTCTGTATAGACTGGCTATGATTCCAGCCGCTAGAAAATATCCAGCGCCGTGGTCGAGCGCTTGACAGGGTAGAACGCGCACGGGTTCATTTATACCATAGCGCTGAGCGTCCGCTACATTGAGGCCGGAGCAGGTCTGCACTAGAGAATCGAAACCACGGTTGTGGGACCAGGGGCCTTGAGGACCATACGCGTTTAGATTAGCAATAATGAGATTGGGATTAATCTTGACGAGCTCCGCTGTTGAAAGGCCATATACAGCCAAACTTCCTGGGCGATAACCCTGTAAGAAGACGTCCGCGGTACGAAGTAACTCGATGAGTACAGCCTTGTCGTCAGCATGTTTGATGTTGATTTGTACACTGCGTTTTCCGCGTGACGTGTCAATGTCGAGATCCGGGAGATCAGGGAGGTTTGGTGATGTGACCCACATGACATCGGCACCATGTGCTGCAAGTGTCCTTCCAGCGACTGGTGCAGCTATGACCCGACTCATATCCACCACGCGGATGCCTCGAAGGCATTTGGTATTCCCCAATGGATTGCGTCGGTTTGGAGAGTATGGTGGCATATCTGCAATCTTTGAAAGCAAAATCGGAAACTCTGGGATGGCTTTGGCTTGGGGTAGAGGGTCCCATTCATCGAATGATCGTAACGCAGCGATGACACATCCGTTCTCAAAAGCCGCAGTTTCTAGATCGAAAGACTTCCACTCCAGCATCTTGCGTGCGACTTCACTCCTTGGTGCGTCCTTTGGCAAACATAACAAATCCAAAGCTCTTTCGCGATGGTTAGGAAATGAGTCATGCATTCTCACATAGCCATCCATGGTCTTGTGCAGGCCACCAAGGGTACCCCACGATGACGGTGCAGGCCGGCCATTGAGAACATACAGTCGCTCGGATTTGAATTCGGCACATGCATGTTCAATAGGAACGGTGACCCTTGGCACTATGCCACCGTGCATGACAGATCGGAATAGAGCAGCAGCAAGTGCAGACGCTGCAATGGCTGTTTGTGCGAGGTGGTCGACCTTGAACGAAGAGGGACAACAGTCGGCATCGTGTGGTAGATTCAGAGACTTCAAGGCCTTCTCTGGCAATCCAAGCCCCTTCCAAATATGTGCCACGGAGTCATACGGTGAGAAGGCCGACCGATTCATCATCTCTTTGGTTTGTGCGTTCAAGTGACAGTGAACGGTTTACAGCGTCGATGCTGATGCTTACACAGATACCAAGTGCCCTCCTGACGGTTCACAGTGTCGGCATGGTATGTCTGCGCAAGTCCTCGAGGGTCAAAGAGTGAAGACCGATCCGCTTGGGCCGAGGCAAGCTGACTGGGAAAGGTGCTTATATAAGCTCCTACGCCATGACACACAACCAACCTTCAATGCCAACAAATCACTCAGGTCACATGTAACCTATGAGAATAGAGATGTCATGAAGGCTGGCGTCTGGATCAACGGAACATCTTCCTTGTTGTGGCTGCGTCACACAGAGCGGCTTCGGCATTGTGTTTTGTTGACGTTGTCATTGGTGACCAACCACTGCTTCACGATCATGACGCGGCTCTGAAACGATGTCTCAATCTAAGCCTCGTACAAGGTGTCTACCATTGATCTCCTGTTTCCCAAAAACTCCGCCTTTCTGGTGGCCTCAACAGTTCAACTTGCTGATCAGCCTTATACGGTAGCATGATAACATGAGCCAGCACATTCGCCTTAGCGCACATGCCGCTACTTACATATGTATACTGTAAGTTCTCATGCTTCAGGCAGCTAAATTCACTCATACAGTCTACATAGCACAAAAATACCGTGCAAGCCTTCGATATACTTCCTCCACCCTCTCGCAGCCTATTGTACAGCAGGAATCTCGGAATCCCGATGCTGTCCCTCCGTTGAAGATGCTTCGGACTGAGAGGACGCAGGCCTGGATTGACCTGATCATGTCATACATGGCAAAGAGTGAATCGAAAGACCCGTCTACAAGCGACGCTGCGCTAGATGTGTGATCTGGCGATGTACCAAGGAGGAAATGATTCTAGGAAAGTTGAGATGAGCAATTGTGGTGCAGATTAAAGCGTATAGGGACATGAACTTATATTTTGAAACTGGTCTCTACCTCGAGCTGATTTATAATGCTTGCATTAACATTGAAGCGGCTGAAGCGAACTTGTTGTAGTTGCGGCCATGGAGTGTAATTCGCACGTTGAATGAGTGGAATGAGAAGGACCACACCCTACAAGGTGCCCTCCCCAAGGCATCGTGATAATGGTAAGCTGTCACCCGTGCAGAGACTGATTACGCCATCCACCCAGCTAAGATCGCCATAATTTTCTGAGTCATCAAAAGAATCCGCTTGGTAGTAAGTCAAGTCTCCAGATTCACCAATCGTGCCAGACCAGATGTTCCCGCTTTCCCTGTTTGTCCACGCATTGCTAACAAATGCACCGAATTTGCCGGCTGGCACGTCCGCAGAGAACTGTTGACTCTGGCTAGACTCCCATGTGGTGCCATAGTCGATTGAGGTGGACGCGCTCAAGAAATCTTTGATCAGCGCGAACTCGGCGCTAACACCCACAGAGATACTATTCGAAATAGAGTGACCAGACGTCACGGCGACATTCGTAGGTGCCCCTTTCACAACGGCGCTCATGAGGATATCCCAGCCTAAGAAGCGTGACTTGGGATTGGGTACAATGATAGTGTCGCCTCCACGCTTCGAGAGCTTGTCGGAAGAAATGTTTGTCTCGCTACCGGAAAGAGTGAAGAGTGTGTGGTCGAGTTGACCAGGTTTGGGTGGTACAACGGCAGCGTTTCTGGCTGCTTCGAGCTCCTCCAGATCGGAACGTTTCATGATTGTATACCGACCATTGCCATGGAGAATAATATCGTCAGTACCGATGGTGATGGGGGCCGGGGAGGCAGCGATAAGTGCGGCAGTCGAAACAGCGATGAAAGCTGGAATGAAGTGCATTTTGAACGAATGTGAAGATTTTGAGAGAAATCAAAAGGTAACGAGCGTTGATGTTGTACTAGTAATGCCCTGGAAAAGATGGGTAAATGATTGCAGTGTGTCTCTTTCATTATATACGCTGAAGCCAGCATACTATCTCTTGTAGTATTCGGGATAGTTTCCTATCACCACCTCCTGTTGCTGCAATGCATACTCTACTTGGCAGTACTTCATACAACGTATGATGTGTAGAAACATACCTACATAGGTATCGGTCCGAACATACGGAAAACTTCTCGTAAATCTCGCTGTACTACTCCCCCTGAGTGGAGATGTAAATTTCATGGTACCCGAATACCCGTTCTTGCATCTAGGATTGTGATCCCACAACTGGGTTGTATTGGCTGCAAGTGTGGCTTCACGATCCCATGATATTTCGGGCCGAACCGCATGACAACTACCTGTTTCAGCCCCCCAATCGCCAAGCGTAGTACATTCTCGAAATAGTTCTTGTAGGAAGTTACTTGAATCCTCCTACTTGGTTTGACATCTTTTCAAGGCAGTGTAAGGCAAGTGGGCCGACCTTCGATGACTTTTGTACCATGTTCGAATGGATGCCGTGTTCCAAATATCTCAATGCTCTCCACTACCTAACGAAGATAGTTAGCCAATTTCCTCTTTCAAACAGCTGATAATTACTTACTATCGTAATCCCTCACTACTAAAAATAATGGAAGGTCAGTGAGGCGCTAGTGGCTGTATATAAGTGTCTAGAGGTAGACACTTGAGATGATCTCCTCACCCGCTCACACTCGTTTAGACATTCTCAAGCCCTTCTCTTATCTTGAGACCATACTGTCGTTTAATATCACTCTTATTCACTACCGTCAACATGCGAACTTCATCAGCTCTCGTCGCCCTTGCCGCGCTCCTCACACCCTTCGTTACCGCAGATCTGCATCACAGTGGAGTATGCGTGACAAAAACTGGCGGACAAAATGTGTACCATGGAGAGGCCACAATCGCGGCTTGTCAAGCGTATCTGAGTAGAAATACTGGAAATGAGCAATGGGACCAGTGTCCCGACTGCGCAATGGTCGGTGTTCCGGCTATTCCTTGAAGACGTAGTTGCTTACATGTTATGCAGAAGAATATCGGAAACCTGGACGTCTGCCACTCAGACGGATGGCATATCGGAGGAGATGAGCTGAACCACTATTGCGAAGAAAATGGTGCTGCAGGGTCTATGGCGAATTAGAAATTACAACTAGGATTCATGGTAGTGGGACTGTCGATAGAATTAATCGATAGTACTCAGTCCAAGAAGTTCGCATTCTCGTCGATAATAGTACACCGGTTGATGAACGTGATGATTATACCTGTGCGGGTCGCTCCGGCACCTGCTACGATTCTGGCCATTTCTTTTGCCATGTATTCTAACACGAAGAGTGTATTTGATATCTGAGCTCCCCCACGTGATGTCTTTAGTTCACGGCTTCAAGCCATCGCCGATACGATCTATTGTCTAATAGCCTACTAGTCTAGCGCATGGTCGCAGTCCTCTGCGCGAAGTCACAAAGTCGCATGTGACACCAGGTTGCTGCAAATCGATAAAACTTTTGCACCGTTGTAAACCAGCCATCACACCATAATTGCCGGCCAGTATCAGATCATTGCAGCTTTATTTCGGTATGAGCATTATGGAGAACTTTCGAAATGCGGTTCACCATTTCAACCTGCATAGCAAATATTTCACAGAGTTTAGATGTTCGATCAGTGCCATCCGCTCCGTTATCTCAGAATCAGGATGCAAACTGAGACGCCTACAAATGCAATATACACCACCAGAAACTCCATCCCAAATGCACACTTCGTTCAGCCCTCACTGCTCATTACGCACTCCCCGCGACTTCTCCAAACCACTGTCTTAGTGCTCCCGCCAGCACACCCGGCAACTCTCTGACGTCTCTTACCACGAGATAATATCTGAAAGGAAACCTTTCCATGTACTTCCACCGCACAACCTTACCCTCTGGTGTAATCTCCACAGATTGTAAGTCTAGAATGCTTGTTTTGTCCATTTCCTTTGCTTGCGCTGGTGCGGGTGCAGGTGCCTGCGCGGCTGCTTCACCTGACGGCGCCGACCCAGCTGTAGTGCCCGTAGCACTCGAATCGATAATAACGAAAACAATCATGACTCTTTCTTCCTGCGCCTTTCTTACCAACCTCTGGATCTCAGCGTGAGAATCACAGATACCATCGCTGACAATGAGCATCAACTGCCATAGATCTTCGCCCGTGCCATGACTACCCGTCCGCCGCGCTTCAGCAAACAACTCCAGACTCCTGTCTACAAGACCGCGGACATTCGTCTTTGCAGCACCGAATCCGAATTGCTCGAATACGCGGACCCCTGCTTCAGATGTGAAGGGCTTGTCAAAGTCATGCGCAACGTTTACGCCATCGCCGAAGCCAACCACAGAGACTTCGCCAACTTCAAGCATAGAGAGAGACTTAGTGACTAACGTCATGGTCTTGAGTGCTAGATTGCTTGCTCCGCTTTCAGCCATTGATTTCGAGTCGTCGAGCGCAATCATGACTTGATAGCTTCGTTTAGATGGCTGACTGCGACGAAGCCAGATCTTATCGCGCTTGTAGCCTGAGGCAATGTATGGAATGATGCGCTTCAAGTTCAGACGCTTACCCGTACGGAAGTCACCCCGGAGTTTGGTGGCGAGGGTTGGAGCAAGGATAAGTCGAAGATGCTCAGTTAGTTGTTGGGAGAGGGAGTGAGTGGCTGCTTCGTGGGAGATCCAGAGAGCGCGAGCGGAATCTGGGGTCATGATCGAGGCGTCGAGATGAGTGAGTCCGAGCTGCGTTTCAACTTCGTGCACGGAAGAGGTCGAAGACATGTCGTCGTTAGTGGGGACGGCATCTTCCATGTCTTGATCTGAGTTGTCTGGCAGATCTTTCTGTTCGCCTATGAAGGCCTGTGGTTGACCTTCCATAGCGTTGGACTGCTGTAGCTGCTCCTCAGACTGTGGGGCCTCATCTGCCTCGGCGTCTGCCATGTCAACGTCCTTATCCGCCCCCAGCTCAGTTTCGCTGTCATTAGGTCGACTGGGCATCTTGTCTTCGTCCTCTTTGACCGGCATCGCCATGTCGTGATCTAAGGCCTTGGCTTGCTCCTCAGTCGCTGTACCCAAAGCTTGCGTGTCAGCTTGCGTCTCCTCATCGTTGAGGTGCTCGAAGTCCGCATCAGCCATATTGATGTCCTTGTCAATCTGCTGGACTTGGCTCTCCTCCTTCTCCCGAGCATCGGATATCTGCTTTTGCTGGTTGTACCACTGCTCTAGCACATCACCCAGCTTCTTGAAAGACTGTGTCTCGCGACTCTCTTCAGGTTGTTCGCCACGTCCACCTGCATCAGGGGCTGCTTTTTGACCAAGTTGGCCATCAGCATCGGCATTTTCTTGCTGCTGCTCAGATGAATCACCCTCCTGTCCTTCATCCTGGTTTGCAGCGCTTGCGGAGGCTTGCTCTTTCTTGTCTTTGTGCGCTTCCTCGTTCGCTTCTGTACCGCCTCCAGCGTCTGCGTTCTGAACGTCATGATCGGTATCTTTCGTATCGCGGGTGTCATCATCAGGGAGGTTGTCGTCCGGCATAGGGGCAGCGTCATCTTCCATTGGTCCGTCACCTTCTTCAACTTTCCCCTCATCGTCCTCCTCTGTGTCCTTGTCCTCATCTTCAATATGGCCAGTTGTATCTTTTTCTTCACCTTCTTGCTCAGGCCCAATCTCCTCGTCCACGGTCTCTGGTACGACAGGATCCACATTGGGATCCATCTCATCTTCCGGCAGATCGTCACCCATGTCCATATCACCAATGTCATCTTCTTTACCGTCATCATCTTGGCCGTCCATGTTGAGGTCCTCGGGTAAATCAAGAGTCTCCTCTTCTTTGGCAAGAGGATCCATCTGTTCGGTTTCGCCTGCGCCCACATTCTCCTTTTGGTCCTCCCCGTCCATTTCTTCATCTTCGCCTTCTTGTCCTTCTATCTTCTCCTCTTCTTCTTCTTCTTCTCCCTCGTCTCCCTCGTCTCTAGGCTTTTCTTCTTTCTTCTCCTTTTCTTCCGAAGCGACCTGCTGGGCCTCGTCCTCTGTGCCAACGTTGTCATTGCTTTCCTTCTCCTTCGCATCGTCTTCCTTACCACCTTCGTTCCACATCTTTTCATCAACTGCGCTCGGACCGAGATCGTCGACGCTGCCAACTTCGCTCTGAACGTCGTCATCACCCTCATCTCCAGATTCATCTCCCTTGTTTTCTTTCTCGCCAACTTCCTCTGTATCGCCTTCCATGTCCTGCTCACCCATATCAACAGCATCATCTTCTTCTTCAATACTGCCCTCCCGCTCCCCCTTCTTTTCCTGCGCCAACTCATCAAGATCTTCATCGTCCTCGATGTCTTTCGATATATCTTCCGCCCCCTCACCTTCACCTAAACCAGTTCCGGATTCGAGCTTCTCGTCTTTGCCAGGCTCCTGTTTGTTCGCTTTGTCGGGTGGTTGACAAAAACCTTGCGTACCAATCTGGATGAATGACTTCTGTAGACGATGGAGAAGATTTGCAGTTGCAGCGTGTAACGCATCGAAGCGATCGACTAAATATCGGTGTGACGCCACGTACTGGTCCAGGATTGGACGCATGGAGACGAGTAGGGCGGCAACGGTGCTAAGGTGCTTATCATCGTGGAGGAGCTGGATGTTGCACATGAGTGTTTGCAAGGATTTAGTAATCCGTGAAGCATGTAGGGAGTTGAGCGCGGCCGAGAGAGCCTGTTCTTCCTTTACCAGCCATGTCGCATCTTCAGTCGTACTAGGAACAGTCTTCAGAGATGCTTCCACGTCCTGTGCGGACCCAAGGATAAGATCCAGTACAATGAATATGTCCTTTAGGCAGTCTCCTACCGGAACGCGGGTTTCTTGAGGTAAGTTGCTTGCTTCCAACATTGGCGGTTGGAACAGGAAAGGCTTAACATGCTTCAGTACCGTCCTTGCGATATCGTTGCTCAGCCAATTGTTGAAAATCACCTGAAGCTCACTAAGGTCCAGAGCCACAGCCTTACCAAGTCGTCTATGCTCTTCGGTGAAAATTGAGGCAGGAAGTCTGGGTAACCCGTCTAGTTGGTCAGCCCGCTCGGTAAGCTTATGGGTCCATTCCCGCATCGAAGCAAGCAGAGCGTCAAGCTCATCTGTCCCCCCAAGCTTCGCTTGTGCGGTCACAATATTCGTACCAGTATTGAGCATCGCAGCGAGCCACCTTAACTGAGGCAGTAAAGCAGTGCTTGCGTCAACTTGCGCAGGGGAAGCCCAAGAAAGTGGAGTGGCAGCAAATTGACACATGCCGGTGATTTGAGCTAGGGGTCTCTTGAGATCTTCGAAGCTCTGTGTAGCTTTGCTCAGCACGCCTCGTTGCCGAATAGAGACGTGTAGCAGGCCCTCAAGATAGCCGATACTCTTGTTTACATCATTGGCCGTCAAGTCCCCTGAGTGTTCCTTGTACACTGTGCGCACTTGCAGCATGGTGTTGAGTGCCTTGTGTAAGTGGTACTCTGCTGCACTGCCGAATTCTTCGCGACAGTGTACCAGAGGCATCGTAGACAAGATAGTCGATAGTTCATCTTGCTTGGAAAGAGTGTCCACACTCAGATTGAAGTTGACACCCATCTGACGGAGTTCCTTCATAGTGTCGGCGTAAAGCTTGCGCTTCTGAGTCTTGAGATGCTGCACGGACTCTTTGTTCTCTTCCGTGAGTGTGGATGGTGTCGCTTTCTGAAGTTCTACCATTGACGTTGTCAAATCGACGATAAACTGGTTGATGTATGCTGCTCCATCGACACTCTCAGTGTTTCCAGTGAAGAGGTCTCGCATCATAGACACTGTTGTGCTAATATTCTTGTAACGAGTCGGTCGATCTTGCCAACCTGGCACACTGCTTGCGCAAAGCTCAAGTGCTTCGGCGTTTGTAGCCGCTAGGACGGATGGCATAATCGGAGTCTCCAGCAAGTGGCTCTGATCCGGGAAGCCCATCCTCACAAGCCCAGATACAGGCTGATTTAGTAAAGCTCTGAATTTACGGACCAGCTTGCTCAGCTTGCGATGACTTGTTTTTGCACTTTGCTTTAGCGCCTCGATATTGGTGTCTTTCCAGCTCGCCAGCTTGATAACATCTTTGACCTCCTTTTCGAGGCCTTGGCGTCCCTTCGCTAGTACTTCGTGGACCGGCTTCACTAGTCGCGAGTAATAGGCGAGGAAATTTTCGAGGGCATTGTAGATAATATAGAAGGGCTGAGCATCCTGCATGCGCATCGATGCGTGTTGACGAAGCGAATCCAGTAATCTGATACGCTGTTCGAACTGCCCCACCGTTGTCGCTTCGAAAAAGCTCTCAAGCGATCGGAGCAGGTTCTTCGCATGTGATCTGATATTCTTCTCTTCTTCGATGCTCTCCACAGCCGCGATGATAGTCTCATACGCAACGAAAAACCAACTCTTGGCATCATCGCGGAATTTGGCCTCCTCAAGGTCAAAAAGTTTCGCCCATGTCGTAAGCTCAAGTTGACGCCAGCTGACCAGTAGCTTAGTCAGGTCATCGTAAACGTTGGCGGTGTTGTACTCCCTGCTAGCAACCTTTTGCCACTCATGCATGTACGTATACAGCTTCTCGGCCTTTGTGATGAATTTCGCAACAGGATCGACGTGTCGAAACTCGAGCGCTTCGTCGCAGGTACGGAGGACATCTGACAGTGTTTGATGTTCTGGCCAAATGTCGCGGATTTGGCGGTAGCGAGCTTGTATGCGATGGATCAAAGCAATGAGACGCTTAGCTTCCGCGAGATTCGCGTCGAAGTAAAAATTATAGTCCTTGCCAGTGCCTGAAGAAGACAGTGCGTCTCTTCTCCTCTCCAGTTCAAGATAGATCACTGGCAGAGCATTCTCGAGCTTCGTGCCATTACTCTTCCCCTGCGATACACGGTTGAGTTCCGTAGCGCACCACCTCAACAAGGCCTGGACGGAATCTGAGGCATCGCGACCTTGTAAGAATAGCTCAGCGTGTATGTTTGCAAGCCGGATAGCATGATCTCTGGCATTGGAAGGCGCCACGAGTGGCATTTCCTGCTCTTCCTGCTCTGCCTCGTAGTCGGGAAACAACGTAGGGTCTTCTTCATCGTTGTCTTCATCCATACCTCGATAGGTGTACAAGCTAGTGTCCACGGCCTCTTTCTCTTGGTCTTCCAGTAACTTTGTCTTCCAGTCGCCGTAAAGACTGGAGAAAAGGTCATGTAATAGATTCCTAGCCGTCGAATTCTTCATCAAATTCACGTCCGTGCTCCGAAGAACCGCGATAGTGTGCAGTGCGTGCCAGCGAATATCAACAGCCATGTAATCTTGATTCAATGCCTTTTCGATCTCCAGTAGATTGTCTTCCGATCTCTTGAAAGCCCGAGAAGCCCCGAAGAATGGAGTCTCGCGACTAATGTGCGCCAGACTCCTGCTCACAGCGCTAGAGGCTTCATCTTCCTGCTCCTTCTTGCCAAGCACCAGACCAATAGCCAAGCAAGCAAGAAAGCCTACCACAGTATCTGTGATATCATCATACGCCCGGTATCCCACTGTGAGCCGCTGAATGATGCGGAAGACATTCTGTTGCAGCGTTACGTCTTGAATAGCGTCCGCAATCGACATTGACTTGTTCAACAGGGGCTGGATAGTACTAAGCAGATTGGTAAATTCACCCTGAAGGCTGTCAAGCTGAGAGACCTCCGGACGAACGATTTCCGGGACAGGTGGTTCAGCCCCCATCCTTTCAATTGCGTTCTGGACTTGGCGGATACGGAGACTTGTATGCTCGCCGGTAAAATCGAGCTGGAATTGCTGCAACGCCGAGAGGGCTGACAGCATGAAAGATTTCTCTTCGTTGAACATCTTACGCTCAATCATAGGCTTTAGCGCAGGATCGTGTGGGTAGTTGGGTACGTATAGCTGTAGCCCAAGCAGGCTGAGTTCGACCCATGCCGCTGCATTGCTACCCTTTGACTGTGGCAGGTACAAGCCCTGAAGGCCTTTGTGGAGAAGAGGTTGTTGAGCTTCGGTGATCGTCACACCCGTTTGGAGATGCTCAGCTGTATCGGCATGTGTCTCGATAATCTGGTCGCGGATAACGTAGAACAAACGGTCGAGAGCGGCCTCTTGGTCTTGTGTGATACGCTCAGCATCGATTGCGAGTTGCTGTGAGAGAACCTGTAGTTCAGTCTCGAAGTGATCAAGCTGTAGAAGTTGTACTTCATCAGCACCACGCAACTTCCCAAGTAGAGCGGTATGGAACTGGCCTTGCAGAACTAAAGAATTAACGGTAGGACGCGAAAGTCCAAGGTAACGGAACGATTTTGCAAAATGATCAGTAGCAACCGTAGACCTCCCAGCGGCAATTGTGGTCAACTTTGTAGCTCTCCGGGCGAGCAAGGCAGACTTGGCACGCGTTGTGACGGTAGAGCTTGTTGGTGACACATATAGTTGTTCCGCATCATCACTGAACGCGACATCGAGAAACTGGCAGAGGCCCTCGAACTCTTCTTCAAAGTACGGTGATCGGACCACATCGTCCTCGCTGATACTCTGCTCCAGCTCTTGGATAGCTTCTTCGAAATTGACGATGAGTTCTCGCACATTAGCATCATCTTTTCGCACGAGCGTAAGAGCACTGGTAATGCGCTCACGAATTTGGATCAGCTCGTCAATTCTGAGCTTAGACCTCCACATGATGGCATCCAGCCTATCCGCTAGGTCTTCAAGCTCGAGTATCGCGTTCAGTTGCGCCTGGGTCTTCGGTGTAGAAGGTTTCAACGCGCGCCATATGCGCTCCATACCAAGGCCTGTAGTCAACTGAACGTCCGCGCCAAACACTGCGATCTGCTTGGAGAGTGTCGAACTTATAACCTGCAACATAGGAGTTGAGTGTCGAGTAATTGGAGGGATTGCAGACGCCAGCATCTTGAGATACGTTTGGAAAGTCGCTCGATCAAAAGTTCTTGCTGTAGTAAGCGCGAAGAAAGCCCAGAACAGCGTTCGTAAAGGCTTAAGAAACGTGGCATCTAGCTGCTCACCACCACGATGAGTATCCCAGAGCCCTTGGACAACTTTGACGAGCCCTTGCCTGTAGGCATGTAGGAAAGCGGGTAACTTTTGCCTTTCTTTTCGACGCTCGAACCGCCCAGACGGTAAGCTCTGGATGGCTTGCTGCATATTGTACAGGTCCCGCATGATATCATACATTGATTCATACCATAGTCCAAGTAGTGTCGATGCAGTGGTTCGTTTAAGGCAGAGCTCGTTTCCAAGTGGGTGGTACGCAACAAGCTCACTCAGCGATCTTGGCTCAATCTGCTGGGCGAAAAACGGAACATCTGAACCCCAGGCGCTCTCGAAGAAATGTGCAAGCTGCGAGAAGTTTCCACCAATCGTGTTTGATATGGGCGTCGTAACAGCCGACTGATTTGAGTTGCGTTCATTGATACCACAAATGTCTGGTCGCACCAATGGAGTGAACAGCCCTTGAGCCGCTTCCTTGGTAAAGTCCGCAAGCAAACCATTGTCGGTATAGCTCAGGTTCTCGAACTGATGTTGCAATATGACACTCGAATGCTCCTCATACTCTTGGAATTGGCGGAAACGATACATTGCTGATTCGAGTGGGTACTCCAGGATCTTCTTACGAGGTTGCTCTAGATCATGGTCAGACTCGAGCAAACAGATTTCTACGGCTCTGTTGCGCATAGCCCTGGAAAGCTCCCCGAATCTGGGGTCCACGGTCATGAAAATCCTGAAATCTGGATGTGGTCGGACGATACGTGCTTCGCCGTTAGCAGTAGAGTGTTCGTTGACAGACAAATAACCATTAGGCTCGAGAAGTGAGTTTAGTCGATCAAGGACAGCACTGGAGCACAGATTCGCGTTGTCGAGGATAAGCCAGCTACCTTGTTCGAGCGCGCGAATAAGAATGCCGTCGACCCATTGGAAGCGCGCACCATCAAGTTGCTGGGTGAACAGCTTGTGGAGGCGTTGGAAGTCTTGCAATAGGCCAGCCGCCTCGGGGTCGTTCTGTAGGATGGTGTGCAAATGTTGGCCAATTGTAAAAAGATTTGTCGGTGAGTCAGAGTGAAGAAGTTCAAGGAGCATAAGGTATGCTTGCCACGGCTTCTCTAGGCTTGCAATCTTGTCTCTGACGAAGTCGTCTAGCCTCTCCATGTATCTGTGCATCTCTCGTGTCGGATCGACCTGCTCATATCCACCAACAAGATCCATGGCGTCCACATCCGCGTTCATCGAGAATGTCACCAGATGTGCTCCAATGAAGCTTGCAAGCTGATTGATTGTGCTAGTCTTGCCTGATCCCGGCTGCCCGACGATGATAACAGGCCAATTTTGCTTCACACTAATCAACAGTGCTTCCATAGGTCCCAGTTGCCCTACTTGTAGAGTCGAGATGGGATCTGGACGCGTGGTTGTAGCGTTCCGCTGCAGGAGGCCGAGACCAACTTGCAAAGCATTCGTACTTAAATTGTGAAAATAAGTGATACGGGGCTCGTGAGCCCCATATTGGCTCTCAAAGAGCCTGCGTAGCCGTGTTCGGTCACCTTCAGTACGAAATCGCTGCACGAAGATGGTGTCAAGAAAATCTCTTGCCGTCCCAGTGAAATCCTGGGAAGCAAGAAGCTGGAGCCAACGTAGGGTGTCGCGTAGATTGAATTCCCAGGGTGCACCCGAGTTACCAAATGCGCGCCGAGTAACAACCTCATCGTCTAGTTCGGCCACGAATCGAATCAACTTTGTGACTTCATCTTGGTCAATTGCAGGGAAGACTTTTTTACATATAAGTGTCAAGTCGTCTGGGCGGAAAATGTCAGCGTACACGACTGTGAAGCGGTTGACGAAGGACGCGGGTAAACCCTTCCGGCCACCGCCTTGGTGATGCGGGTTCTGGGCTGCAAAAACCCTGAAGTCGGGGTGTTTGTGGAATGTTTGGTCGAGTTCCGAGATGTATACCTCACCACGGTGATCAAGAACAGCATTCAGACCCTCCAGGACAGACTGCGAGGCTAGATTCATTTCATCGAGGAGCACCCAGTCTCCAGTCTTCATTGCCTTGAGGAAAGGTGCATCGCGCCAGGCGAATGTGCCGGCTGCGCCCCCTTCAACTGGCACGTCGGATCCGAACAAGTCCATAAGATCCGTCTGCTCTGACAAGTTGAGTCTAGTTAAAGGCCTTCCAATAGCTTTCGCAAGTGCAGTCACTAGCGTTGTCTTACCAACGCCTGGGTTACCTTCCAGGAGAATGGGCTTAGTAAGCTGCAAGGCGCGAACGACGCGCATCGCATTCGTGCGTGTCGTTGGTGCTTCTAGCGAAAAGTTAAGTGTTTCAGACGCAGCAGACGAGAACTTGGGTATTGAAAATGGTCCCAGCTGGAAAAATGAACTCGTGCTAATAATCTCGACCGCGTTGAAGTACAGTGATGTTGCATCACGCCCCAAGAGTTTACTGAGATGATGTAGGCAAGCTTTCCGCTCGTCGTCAATTGATGTGGCAGGAATAGCGAGCAGACCAGCAGGATTTGCGCCGAGGGTGTCGATAAAGACCATGGCGGCACCGTGAACGACACCAAAGACTGGATCACTGTGAGTCGACTTGTTGATGAAGGATACCCAAGCCAAGGTATCTCGAATAGAAATAGAAGAAGAGACTGAAGTGTTGTACTTGTCGTTGAACCATTGAGAGAACGATACAATAGCACCAGCAAATGGTGCCACACCTGGCGTTAGCTTAGAGCGCACGATTTGGAGGATATCATCCATGTTTGACATCGCGGGTACCCAAATTTCAGTGAAGCGATTGCGAAGTGCTGGGGAGAGTTCCTTCTTGCCGTAGTCGCCTCCAGGATTCATGGTAGCGAGGAATTGAAATCCATCTTTTGCAGTGATTTGTGAATCGGTAGGTCCTTTTTCGGCGAGTAGGAGAGATCGTGACGGCTCAAGAACACTGTTGAGACGCTCAAGCACGGAGTCATCCGCTAATGATATCTCATCAAGCAGGAAGTAATGACCCTCCTTCATCGCATACACGAGGCTTCCATCAGCCCATTCAAAAAGTGCGGATGCCTTGCCTCGGTTGGCCTGCATGATAGCACGATCAGCCTCAGACATCCTCCCACGAGCTTCGGGATCAAGCTTGTCGTACAAAGCCAGCAACTCATCAGTTCCCAAGTTGGTGATATCGCCTGCCATACCGTCTTGTTCTATGGCTTGGAAGAGGCGGAGAATCTGCTCTTTCAACAAATCTTCAATCGCTGCTCTATTTCGAATTGGCCGTTGAGCACCGATCAAGTCACCGGTTTCCGTATTTTGATGAGCGTTGACAATGTGAAGCTGCGTTTCGAACCGATCCGCTAAGAGTTGACAGACCGTAGTCTTGCCGCATCCCGTCTCTCCGATCAAGAGCACTGGCTCATTGTTGCGTATGGCATGGGACACGAGGACGAATAGCCTACGCATGGCGTGCGTCCAGACCACCTCGTCATTGGCTCTCCTCGTGAAAGCTTCATCGACGCTGAACATTTGCTCGACATCAATCGTCACTTTAGGTCCCTTCTCACTCATGACCTTCTCGAGGATCATCTTGACAGCCACGCGTTCGTCTTCCTTCCGCACACGCTCTGCGAGAAGCATGTACCCGTTGTTCGCAAGGTCTTGGATCGTGTCTGCTTTTCGCTGCGCCCATCTGAACAAATCTCGCAACGTGGCGAAGCTTTTTTGCTCAAAGATACGGTTCTCCTGTCGAAGTGTTGACAGCTCACGGTACACCTTGACAATGCGTTTACACCATGTCTCTGGTATCATAGTGCGTCGGTGCAGAATCTCAGTAAGCTCTTCGACCGGGATATCATCGAAATGCAATTCTAGGAAACGGTTGCGGAAAGCGCGAGATAAGACTTTGCGACCTCCGTAGAGGCCTGCTGGATTCTGTGTGGCGAAAAGCATGAAGTCCTCGTGAGGCCGGACGACTTCTTGTGTCTCAGGGATCAGTAATTCTCGATTGTCGTCGAGTAGGCGATTGAGAGCTTCCAGCACATCGGTCGGAGCCAGATTCAGCTCATCCAGCACAATCCAATGGCCTTCACGTAAGGCTCGAACAAGGATACCCTCCTGGAAGACAAGCTTTCCGTCAGCACCCGAAACGTAGGAGCCAAGATACTCCTGAAGGTCAGTATGTTCGTGATTGTTGATGCGGACGAATTTGTTCCCTGACCGCTTAGCTAAGTACTCAATCATACTTGTCTTTCCAGAAGAAGTAGGGCCCTGGATGAGCACCGGATACTTCCGGGTAGAAGCCGCTCGGATGAGGTTATTCATGTTGCGCTGGACGAATGGAGTAATGATATAGTGTGGTTGCTCTTCAACAGCGTATACACCCTGACGGAGCCAGTAGTGGCCCTGTTTAACGTAATATCGGTTGTCAGATGGCTCTTGAAGAGGCTTTCCAAGTTCAGCTTTCATCGCAGCTTTCTGTGGAAAGAGGTGCTGCATGATGAGCGGTGCCACGAGGTCTTCGGAAGCTTTGCCGAGAAACGTGAGGAAACTCATATGGAACCCTTCATACAACGCTCTTCGCAGACTACAAAGGGGCGCAATATCCCTAGCATATGATAGAGTCCTCGTCAGTGTTCTCAAACTAAAGTGAGCTTTCTGATCGGCGCCATCTACAAGCATGTTGGCTTTCGCAAGCTGCTGAATTTCGAGATAAAGACTAGTGACATCGCGCGCCACTCTGACAATTGCCGGATCAAGGCTGTCTCCACCGAGGTATTTCTCCACAATGTTACGCAAACTTTTCTCGTCACTGTCGGGGCTTTCGACGTACAACTCGGTGAAGCGTGATCGGATACCAGGTGGCAAGTCCTTCTTGCCAACGTCTGTAGCAGGGTTCATAGCAGCGAAGACCCTGAAGTTGGGATGCGCGACCACACGCTCGACATTACCAGTCTCGGTGAGGAGGATTGAGGGATTGCCATCTGGCCCACCGCCAAGCAAATCTGTGAGCGCTTCCAGCGTGTCTGATGAGGCCAAATTGATCTCGTCAAGCAGGACCCAGTCACCGTTCCTCACAGCCTTGACAATATTGCCCTCCAGGAATGAGAAGGCGAAGGCTTCAGACCCACCAGCGAGCTGCGCTTCGAGATCATGAAGGTCAGCGGCAAATTTCTCCCATCGAGCTGTGGGGAAGTTCGCCGGTAGAGAATCTGTCTTCCGCTTCTTCTTGGGCTGCTCGCCATTAGGATCAGGCGATGAAGTTTGCGACTCATGTGCTTTCCGGGCTGCGTCTACCATCTTCAGAGCCTCGCGCCATAACGTGCAGACTCGCTTCCACTCGCCTCTAGCCAGACGCTTGCCGAGCATCTCGATAAAGCGCAGGTTCTTTTTTCTTGAAAACGTGGTATCGAAGATTTCATCGAATTCATCTTTGAGGGGAATTACTAGACTTCGTACATTGACAGGCTTGAAGCCACCAAGCAGGTCGCCGCTCTCGCTCTGCTGAGACAAGTTAAAGGCTACCAGTTTCCGACCAACTTGCTCGGCGAGATACTGAATTGATGTCGTCTTTCCCGTACCTGTCTCACCAACAAGAAGGAGCGGTTCCTGGCGGTCGACCGCTACGGCAACCTTTTCGAGCAGACGTAGTGTATAGTCGTTGGTGGAAAATGGGCGATTTGATCCTGATTTCTTTGTCGATTTATGCTTCACCAAGCGTGCACGTCCGATCTGTATTATTCCTGATGCTGTGATTTTAGATGGAACCGACAGCTTGACTGTGCGATTCTTCAGCAGATGATCTCTTCGTTGAGGGTCGATGTGTAGCTCTTCGGCAACACACGACATAACTTTCAGCCGAGCAACGTCGCTGCGGAGACTGCCGGCGAAACAGTCAAAAGCTTCCATAAACATATCGTCTTTCTGTGCAGTGCTGAATGAGTTTGACTGGGCTAGGAGCACCGCAATCCTATCACACCATTTCAACAAGTCCCGCGGTGTCATTGCTCGAATCGACGTACCATTCTCAGAAGAGAATTTGGCGTCGGCGTATAACTCCAGCAGACGTGAGTATACCCGCATTATGGCAGCGACATGCTTTTGTAACGCAGGATATTTAATCTGTATGATTTGTTGGAACTCTTCTAGCTTCGGCATCTGGACGGTAATGGTGTTCCAGAATCGATGTCCGATCATGTTCTGACGAGGTATGATTTCTTGTCCTCGTGGGTTCAGTGTGCTTCGCATAGTGGCAATGATGCGGAACCCTCGTGCTGCGCGTATGGTTTCGCCTCGGCTGGGGATGAGCAGCTCTCCCCTCTCAATGAGTGGTAAAAGGGTACTAATGACCTCGTTGGGTGCTCGGTCCAGATCCTCGATAAAGATCCATCTTCCTTCCCTTACTGCCGTCGTGAGAACACCAGCTCGCCAGCTGAATGTTCCAGGCTTTGCTCCCGTTGCATACATGCCAATCAGTAGCTTGGCATCGCTTTGCTCGTTCAGATGCAAAGTGACCATCTTGTCGAGTTTGTTGAGCTGCCAGGCAAATTGGCGCGTGAGCAGCGTTTTGCCAGAGCCTGCAAGACCGGTAAGCAAGAGCGGGCTGGGTCCAAGTAGACCTTGTGCGATGTTTCTGAGATTTGTTTCAGTGGTTGGCGTTGCAACAAGTTCTGAAGGCGTTTCTTGCGATGGGGCTCCATCCAACCGGGGGAGTAGTAGCCCATTGACATTGACGGTATAGGGCGAAAGATGACGGTGTACTGATGTAGGATATAGCTGACCCCTTTCTGCTTCTCCCTGTTGTTGCTTGCTCTGCAAATCTTTCCATCTCTTCTCTTCCCATAAAGCAAGAAAGCGGTAATCGATGGTACGCCCCTCCCATTGACCTTGGCAAGCCCCTTCACCTACATGTCTCTTGATCAGCTCTTGTGTGGCATGATCCGCAGCGTGCACGTAGAGACAAAAACTCCGAGCGGCAAGATATCGCACGACACGATTTGGATGCTGGAATAGACCTTGTAGGGCAAGGGGTCGGACATATCTGGCGAGGTTTCTGCAGTCATGGCTCAATAATCGGAAGGTCCCTAGCAATGTTTCTAGCAAGTCGAATTCAGTGGCAAGACCCAGTCCGCCCTCGAGCGAGGGTGAGAGGGAGAGGGAGAGGGAGAGTGGAGATGACGATCCGACCAGCAGTGAAGTGGAAGTATGCGCCAGGAAGCGTTCCACGTGCTCTGCTAGGTGAGGCGCAAGCGGTAGTAGTCGTCCAAAGGCCGCTATTTTCGCCTCGGTTTCGGCACCCGACTGAATCCACCTTGCACACAGCTCGGTGAAAAGTGCGCCATGCTGCACGAAAATCGCGTCTGTATTCGCAGGATCCAACGCTTGCGCGGCAAGCACCGTGAGGTCAACCATGTTAGCGGTCGCGGTGGTGTCCATCACCTGGGAACTGTGCGAGGGATGTGGTGCAGGTTGTGTTCGGGGCGCCTTCCCATAGTTTCGACGCTTCACGAGTGCCAGGCGGATGGAGGTGTTGTGGCGCTCGGCGGTCTCGAGGATGTCGAAGTTCTCTCGACTTTTTTGCGGGTCCCTGCTAGCAGCGTCCCAGTGCTACCTAGGTAGAGCCTCTGCCATGGAGTCGCGCCAAGCTGCGGCTCGAGCCAATCGCGGCCACGTACGGTGGAGTAGCACCTCCGCCCCATCGCCGCAAATTCTGGGACGACCTCACGACTCGACTCGACCCGACCGCCCCGCCAGCCAGCCAGCCAGCCAGCCAGCCATCCCACACCATGTCAGCCCCAGTGTCTCGCGCCCTCAGGCGCTGCGTTTGTACGGCCAGGAACACGGCCCTTGTCCGGCCGGCGGTGGGAGGAGGAGCAGCAGCAGCACAGCAGAGGGCACCGCGGAGATGGGCGTCGAGCGAGGCTGCGAACCCCAAAATCTCGACCATTGTGGACCAGATCAGTCAATTGACGTTGCTGGAGACGGCCGATTTGGTGTCAACACTGAAGGTACGGGACCTTGCGTGCGGCTTGATGCTGGGAGCACCCAGTCCACAGATTGGGATGCACGCAACTCCATGACAACAGTGCCCGCAAGACTGGGCTATGGGCTATGGGCATGCATACACAATTCCTGGTCCTGAAGCTAACATGCATCCTCACAGACGCGTTTGAACATCCCCGACATGCCAATGGCCGGATTCGCCGCTGGCCCCGCCGGCGCCGCCCCCGCCGCCGCCCCAGTCGAAGAAGAAGAAGCCGCCCCTGCTGCTCAAGAAAAGACCATGTTCAACCTCAAACTCGAAAAGTTCGACGCCGGAGCGAAGCCCAAGGTCATCAAGGAGATCAAGGCCATGCTAGGACTGAGTCTGGTAGACAGCAAGAAGTTTGTCGAGAGCGCGCCCAAGATGATGAAGGAGGGAGTGGCCAAGGAGGAGGCGGAGAAGATTGTCGAGACGCTCAAGGCGTTGGGTGCGACGGTCGTCATGGAGTAGATGGGCGTCTTTGTGAGGAGTGAGGAGTGAGGAGTGAGGGGTGAGATGGGGAATGAGGCATGTGGTGTCAGAGGCTAGAGAGGGCCAGGAGACGGAGCACTACTACTGTATCATAGCATGGCATGTGGCCTGTACAGATATGTTTGGCATCATCTTGGATGGCTTCGATATGCGTAACAATACAATGGATCGGGTGTAACACCCGTGGTATCTCTCCACCAAAACGCCGCGCAATGCAATGTCTGAATGAAGAAGACGAACTATACACCAACAGAGCATGTCCTGCTCAACCAAAAGCAACAGCCTGCCTCCTCTCCTCGCGATCCTCCCTCCCCACCACGAAATCATCCTCCCCAATGTCACTTGCGTCTTCCCATAGCCTCTCCATCTCCTCCTCCTTGTCCCCAGGCACCGCCCAGATACTCTCCCTCAACCTCTTGTGCCTCTCCCGATCCTCCTCGATCCTGTGTTCAATTTGTCTTTTGTCCATCTTGACGGCCCCGTTCCTCCCCGCCCCAACCCTTTGCATGCCCTCGCCCTCGAGAAACGGATGCGCCCCCTCCCTGCTCTTCAAGACACCCTCCAGTTCGCCAACCGTCTCGGGCAACAGAATCTTCAGATTCTCTAGCGTCTTCAACACCTTCCTCACCACTCTAACGTTGGCGCCCTCTTCGCCCACCACACACTCAACCACTGCCAAGATGTCTCTTTGTAGCATGCGCACATAGCCCATGGCGCTAGCGTCGCCGGCGTTGTTGTCGCGCACGCTCATTTCGCAAAGCGATTCAATGAAGAACATGATGTTTGCGCGCGT
Source organism: Plenodomus tracheiphilus IPT5 (assembly GCA_010093695.1). Taxonomy (NCBI): domain Eukaryota; kingdom Fungi; phylum Ascomycota; class Dothideomycetes; order Pleosporales; family Leptosphaeriaceae; genus Plenodomus; species Plenodomus tracheiphilus. Next base: position 193,867 of record MU006335.1, read on the forward strand.
GTTCATGTTTGTGCGTTCTAGTTGCTCGAGGATGCACGAGTGTAGGTCTTCGTCCAGCTCTCGGTTCTTCAGCGCATAGAGGGCGGCTTTCTGGAGCGAGGTGTGGGACGCAGAGAGGTGGGAAAGCAGCGTCGTGAAGCGTTGGCGTACTTCGAAGGGGTCGGCCATTGTGACTATGCGGGGCGGGTCGTGTGGGGGTCTATGTGTCGGCCTGGGTGGGTGGAGTGTGCAAGATGTTGTAGGGCGTATGCTTGCGTGCAGCTTGGAACGCTGAGCTGAGCTGGTCGCGGCGATGCGGCGACGCGGCGGCGCATATCGTCGGCGGTGGTCTGTGCCGGGAATTTACATACTTAACCCCGCCCAAGTCGCTCTGGTGGCGGGCATAGTTTGGAGAGAAAGGAGTGCCACTTTGTGCGCAGTCGCTCTCCATCACCATCCTGTCCCCCCAGAAGATAGCACCATCTCCCAGCATGGCAGACTCTCAAGAATCCACGCGTCTTACATTGACCGTCCTAGGCGCAGGTACGCTTCAACAACCACCCTCCCTTCCATGCCCCGCAAAAGCATGCACTTCCCACGCATGCTGACAATCCTCCCCAGGAACAATGGGCATCGCCGTCATGGGCGGAGTCATGTCCTCGCTCGCCTCCGCCAAAACGTCGGCCGTCCTTTCTCCATCGTCCTCGAAGAAAGCCACCCCGAACCTCTCCAACTTCATTGCCTGCGACCAATGGGCTCTCGCCGAAGCAAACGTCCGCAAAGCCCTCGGCCACTACGCCTTCCCGCTCCAAACCCTCACAAACCAGAACCTCAAGGGCGTCCAGCAAGCAGACATCATTCTGCTCTCCTGCAAACCCCACGGGTACAAGCAGATTCTCGGCGAGGAGGGTATGCTCGACGCGCTCAAGGGCAAAGTGCTCGTCAGTATTCTGGCAGGAGTCACGCAACAGCAGCTCGAGGGCTTCTTGTATCCGGAGGGGGCGGACAAGGTAGAGGGTGCGTGTAGAGTTGTGCGTGTCATGCCCAACACGGCGAGTTTCGTCGGCGAAAGCATGAGCGTGATTCAGACTTCTGATCCACCCCTGAGTGAGGAGCAAGCCGAGCTGGTCAACTTCATCTTTGGCAGTATTGGCCGTGTTGTTTCGCTGCCGCCAGCAAATATGGATGCCAGTACAGCGCTTTGCGGCAGTGGGCCGGCCTTCTTTGCCCTGATATTGGAGGCGGCGGCCGATGGCGCCGTAGCCATGGGCCTCCCAAGGGCCGAGGCCCAGATGATGGCTGCGCAGACGATGAGGGGGACTACGGGGTTGGTGTTGAATGGAGAACATCCTGCTGTGCTCAAGGACAAAGTTTCGACGCCGGGAGGTTGCACCATTGGCGGGTTGATGAGTTTGGAAGAAGATGGAGTCAGGGGTGCGGTTGCGAAGGCCATTAGGGAGGCCACAGTGGTTGCGTCAAGATTGGGTGGGGAGACGAGGGAGTTTGTGAACCATAGGCGGTAGATTGCCCTTCCATCGATGGAACACTAAACAGGCATAGAGAGGCATATGGAGACGAAAACATGATACCACTTAGAAATCCAAGACTCGCTCAAAAGCAGACTCTCAAAATCCAAGAAACAATTCTTGTATTCAGCCAATGCCTGTTGTAAGATGAAGCGCAGTAAGCGCATATCCCAGTTTTGATAGGATACAAGAAGTTAAGACGCAACTACATCCTGTAGGCATTTTGTACAAAACGCCCACTCCCCAGCTCCATCACTGACCCCGCTCCGCTTCTCTTCACGATGTTCCTAGGTCCAGCCGCATCTGCACTCTGACCCATGATTGGCATGACTTACCGTCTCTCCCTCTCTCGTTCCATCATCTCCCTTTCTACATCCCCCTCCGTCCTCACACCCCCTCTCCTTTTCGCATTTTTCCTGAGCCCAGCAGTAAACAGATTCGCGATGTTATCATCGCCCGTAGTCCCACTCTTGCGTCTCTTATCCCTATGACTTGCCGGCGCTGTTGGTGCCTTGATCTCCACTTTAGGACCCTTGGGTGCAACAGGCGTCTGCGAATCATAAGATTCTTCGGCATCATCTCGGGAGCGTTTAGACGATAGAGACGGACGCGATGAGATGCGCGAGTGCAGTGACTTGTGACTAGAAGATTCACGCGGTGCTTTCTCAGAGCGTTCACGACCATCTCGTTCGCGAGCGTGGCGTTCACGTTCGGCGGCGTAGTGGTCTTGCGGTGCCGTTGGGGTGATGGGTGTCGCGTGGCCGGAACTCACACTGCTCTTTCTGCGGTGGTCTCGGGCTTCGCCGCGATCTTTGTTGCGGTCCGCGGCTGGGCCTTTTGGGGGCTGGAAGGCTCGTGGGCCTGTGGGTGGTTGAGGCGGAGGCATGACAGTATTCTTCGAGCGGCCTTTGATGCTGAAACCGTTTGCTGAGGGGCCGGTGGGTGCGTTGAGAGGTGGCGAGGCGGCGCGTTTCTTCATCATCTGGCCTACTATGTCTTCTTCGTGAACGCGTGACGACCTGTCTGGTAGCTCTTGCTCATACTGTTCAGGCTCCCGTTCAGGCTCCCGGTCACGGTCTTTTCGACTGCGGCGAAAGGAACGACGTCTATCGTCATCTAGGTCGCGCTCATCTTCTTCTGGCTCACGATCGCGGCGCCGCCTACGATCTTTGTCCTTTTCACGCGAGCGATCTTTCTCACGATCGTAACCGTAGTCCCTATCGCGGTCTTTGCGATCCTTGCGATCTCGCTCACGGTCCCTGTCGCGTGATCGTTCGCGGTACTTGTCTTTATCCCCGCTACGATATTTGCGGCGAGAACTGCCATCTGAATCTTTTTCAATATTCGCATATACATCCTCATCCTCGAACCGCTCTTGAGAGCGATGACGGCGACGATGGTCCTTGCTGCGGTCGCGATGGGAACGACCGGAGCGGTACTTCTCCTTATCACGACGACTACTTCGGTACTTTGATTCAAGAGAAACATCGCGTGTACGAGTGCCTCGACTATCCCGTTCGCTTCGATGTCTGTTTTCGTATTCGTCGTCACGCTCATCGTGACGGGATGACCGGTGGTTTTTTCGCTCTTTGCGGAATACACCATCATCTTCAGGCTTTGGACTAGGCGAGCGCCCTCTGTCGTCCTGTCGTGACACATAATCTGCCGACTGCGAGCGCTCCTCATAGTCATGCACAGCTTCTTCACGTGGTGGCGACCTTGACTGAGATCTTGATCGGGTCGGTGACTTTTGCATGACACGAAGGCCCTCGTCTCGTAATGGAGAACGACTAGAGCAATGTCAGATACTAGTGCTTCTGATAAAATGTTAATAAATACATACGATCGGACTCTGCGATGGGGGCTGCCTCCTGAAATAGGCTCATTGGTTGAAGCGACACTCTTGGGGGCAACAGGTGGGAAACGGTTGCTATTCGTCCGACTTGAGAATCCAGTGTTCGGTCGGCCTTCACGCATTGCACGCGGTCCAGTAGGTGCACCAGCGACTCCGACACCAACAGGCTCAACAGTAGCTTGACCAACAAGGACCCGAGCAGCGCCATAAGCTCCGTTATTGAAACCACCACGAGGGCCAAAGCTGTTCTGCTGGTCATAACCCATGTTCATGTTCATACTGGAATCAAATGACGCGTTCATCTGCGGGGGTGGAATTTGATTCATCATAGCCTGTTGGTAGGCCATGTCTGGGTGCATTCCGTTGCCCATCATCGATTGATCAAAGTTCTGCATGTCTGCATCACCAGAATCAAAGGTTTGTATAGGATTCAGGCCACCCGTTTGCGCTGCCCCATTCGAACCATCCTCTGTGGCATTAGCATTAACGGTATCATCCTTGCTGATGTCACCGGAGGTTTCTTGCTGACCAACTTGTGGGCCGGCCGGTACACGCTCGCCATGGACAACCACCTTACCTTGTTCACTGTCTTCTGCAGATGCTTTGGCCTGCTCTCTCTCGGTCTCAGCCTCAGAGGCGGCGTTAGCGTGTCTGTCAGGCGACTGGCCGTCACGCTGTTGAGAGACACACTCGTCAGTTTCTGGATTGATAGATACATCCATCGACGGGCTCGTCTTTGATGGAGAACTGGGTTGAAATCGACGTACGTTCTGCGCAGGACCACTTCGACTTCCAGGACGGCTATGTGCGTTCTGAAGAGCAGGCCCAAAGCTTCCACGACTGCCATTCCTATCTCGTTGAGGATTTTGCCCTCCTTGATTGGCATGGAAACGATTCTGGTTCTGGTTTGGGAAATTATTCTTGGGGAACTGGTTCATCATGTCGGGATAAGCTCCAGATTGATTATAGCCACCCATCTGGCTGGACCCGTTGAAGTTTCCATAACCACCGCCCATGCCATTCCACCCATTGCCATAGCTGCCACCATAATTCATCATGTTCATGGCCGACATGTCGTTCATGCCCATGCCCATGCCCATAGTTCCACCAAAATTGCCGTACATGCCGTTTGACATGCCGTTCATGTTGTTGAAGTCTAGTGAGAGTTAGCTGATGGTTCTGAATACAAATTCGGCGAGTCAAGAGCACATGGGCATCTTACCATTCCAATTGCCATTGGCCATCATATTGGGCATAGCGTTCCAGCCCATGCCAGTGTTGAACCCACCCTGACTGGAAAAGGCGAACCCCATCTGGCCCTGCATCCCATTCATGATGCCATTATTGGCTGTGGGCCCGTCGTTTGGTACACTTACGCCAGGCTCTTCGACTGGTCCGTCTGCCGTTGCATGTTCTATACTCTGGGTCACGGCCTGGGACATGGAACTACCGGATCGCTCGAGCTTGATTTCAGGGGAGTGTATAGTCTGTGCCAAGTAAGCACGTGTGCAAGATGATTACAAGAAGCTCCAGCGGGACTATCAAGTGAAGTAAACCTACCTCGTTGGGTTGTGCCGAGGCGGAGCCTGCGCGCCGACCAGCATCCTCCGCATCGCTTGCAGCGCCAGCGACTGGTGGAGCAGTAAAGTCTTGGGCCACGGGTGCCTCTTCGACGCTCTCTACAGGCTTCTCAGCAGGCTCACCAACAGGCTGCACTTCGGGAGCTACAGCAGTCACTTCCACGGGCAGAGCCGCGGTAGTGACTTGTGCAGCCTTGGCGTCTTCCTTTTTCTTTTGCTTCTGTAGCCAGACGCGCATCGTGTTGCGCAGGGCCTTGTTTGGGGTGCAGGAGTCGGCCTCGAGCGGAGCGTGGTCGCATGACGGGCAGGTCGTGGGGAATGCGATGGCAGTCTGACCTGGGCATGGCATGAGTACGTGACGTGGGCATGGGGACTTCACGGGGGGCGCGTACATGGTGAGCAGATGGCCTTGTTGCAGCACAGGAGCTTGTAGGAGTCGATGGCAAGCTGGTTGCAAAGAGCGCAAAACAGGTTCTTGGGAAAGGCCGTGGCGGGAAGTGAGCTGCAGGGGATGGTCAGCAGAGGGGCCTGCGAGACAGGGCGTGGTGTGGCATATGGCGTACAGGGCCAGCTCCTTCAAGTCCTCAGCAAGCGGCGCGGCCTTGGGGTCTGCGGCGGGGGTGGCCATGTGTGGTGCGTTGCAGCTGCAGGCGCGAGATCGGGTGAGGCTTCCGCGAGAAAGACCAGCCTGTGCATCTGAAGCGAGCCTAGTCCATCGGTGTCGCGCGGCGGGCTCAAGTGCTGGCCGGCGGTTGCTAGTATGCTAGGAGCAGGGCACTGTTGTTGCTTGCATCAAGGCAAGGGCGAGGAGGAGGAGTCGTTGTCGTGTTTGCGCAATGCCAGGCAGCGCCTGTCCGACTCGCGACACCAGAAAACTTCCGCGGCGGGAGCTGGGCCCGTGCCCTCGGCCGTCCACCAGTTCTGGACCACACCTGCAATGACGCCTGCCCAGGTGGGCAGCCCTGTCACGTGACCACTGCTCTCACCACCTAGGTCGATGGCTGCCTGCCTAGGCTCTGAAGTACTTCACCCCAGGGCGATGCCATCAGCTCGTTTGCATTCGCTCACGGCCTCGCTTACCAGCACCCGCATGGGGACCCACCGCATCGTCCACAGCCCTTCCACTCTGCCACCTTTGGAACGTCAACTGGTATTGCAATGCACTAATCCTAGCCAAACCCTTCTCTCATCGTCGTCATCGCTAAGTGACACCAAACGTCCAGTTCGCCAACATCTCGTCAACATCTCTGTACAAAAACTTCATCATGATCTTGGGCCAGATTTCGTACCTAGACTGCATCGCCTTCCTCACCTTCCTCGCTCCGCAACTCCTCATCCAAATCGGCCCCATAGCACTCGTAAAATGGCTAGTCCCAGCTCTGCCATCTATAGGTCCGTCCCCCGTCCCCCAGCACCAAAACCTACTGATACTCATCTCTAGGCCCCAAAGTCATTGCTATACCCTACCAGTTCATTCGAGGTCGATACTTCATTGCATACCATGACCGCAGCCCCTTTGTCAAAAAAGCAACACCATTTCAGGATCTGGTGATTCGCTTCGTGCGCTTCGCGTTTGCAAACATGCCCGCCTTTCTTGGACGTGTCTTCTTCTCCAAGCCTGTTTCATTGCCCTTCTTGCGCTTCAGGATGGCAAGACATGGCATCTTCACCGCGCCGATCCGATGGACCGAAATCAAGAGAAGGGATTTCAAAGGTGTTTGGGTTGTCCATAACCCCCAGGAGCAACCAGATGTCATCGTGTACTACTGCCATGGTGGAGGCTTTTCCATGGGGAGTAGTTTCTTCTACATGGAATTTTTGCTGGCGTGGGTAGCGTTGCTGAAAACTGCTGGGTACAGAAACCCGGCCCTTTTCGCTTTGGAGTATACGCTAGTTCCAGATGCAACGTATCCTGTGCAACTCCATGAGACGGTTGCGGGGTACGAATATGTACTATCGCTGGCGCAGTCGTCTGCTAGAATTGTCGTGGGTGGAGATTCCGCCGGTGCAACACTGGTTTTGAGTTTCTTGCTGCATATTGCAGAGCACAGTAGGCTCAAGCATCAAAAGCCGGGGCTTGCGATTATGATCAGTCCATGGGTGACGATTGTCTCGCCGAATAACCGTAACACTGCATCTGACTACCTCGATAACGACTCCCTCGAGCTTTATGGCTGCCAGTATATCGGTGCAAAAACCCGGTCTGACGATCAACTTGTATCACCTGGACGGTGCAAAGATGTACAGAGGTGGACCGAAGCGAGCCCCGAACGGGGCTGGTACTTTTTATATGGCAGCGAAGAAGTTCTGGGGCCGGAAACGAGGAGCTTGATCCAGTTATTGAGGAAGACTGGGAAAGAAGTGGAAATTTGGGAGGAGAAGGGCGGTATCCACGCGTGGCCAGTGGCAAGTCTGTATCTAGGGGAAACAAGAGAGGAACGACTAAGTGGCTTGAAGAGTATTGTTGAAGCTATTCAGGGTCGTATTCAACGAGTCTAGGTGCATACGGGGTAATTGCATCATCTTCTAAAGCATTGCAGAGGCAATGCGAAGCCGAGTTCCCTTGCTGCATGCTGAAGTCTCTGGACCCTCAGATTCTCCTCCTTGATCCATTGGCAGTCAACCATGGAGGATTTGGCATTATGTTCTACCAGAGCCTTGGAAGATAGACGCACGCGGCCGCGAGGTTTCCTGTAGCCAAAGTCAACGAGTTCTGACTAGTTGACTGAGAATCATTTATACATGGTCGGGTTGGCAGACTTTTATTCCATGCGAAGGCTGTGCAAGACCAGAAATGACCTTTGGGTCTGACATGGTGGGAAGTAATGGACTTTGACACCGAGGCTGAAAGATATCACGAACAAATGTATGAAGTCGGAGGTAAGTTCAAGATGGTCGTTCTGAGTATGTTCACACCAGATACCAGGAGCTGTAGTTGTGAAGTAATTCCCCTCGACCAAGGGACCACATCTTATACTCCTCTCCCCTCCGCGCCTTGGTCATCATCTGCGCCAGTTTCAAGCACGAGTCCTACACATGGACATAGAACCCAATCATGTTCCAGTGCAGACGCAAATCACATGGTCACCAAACCGGTTAGAGTGGACCCAAAAGGGGATTAGCCAAAACGCGCACGCCTCTGATAGGCAAGGCGGCCGCTGCACCCTTGCTCGCCCTTGGGGCAGGCACGGACAACCGTCATCCCTGTGAGTTCATGCACGTCAGCATTGAGGAGTCTGTGTGTTGCTCTAGTCTGCATGTCGGTGTTGCCGTCTGTGGGATAGATATTATTTCGCTTCCTTAGTGACGCTTGCACATTGGTAAATCGTTTCGATTCCTAGATGTCGTGCCCACATTAGCCTCGTGGTATAGACCTCAGTGGGGGCTGTTGTTCAATGATTGTAGCCCATGACGGCTTCCCTCCGCCTTTGTTGGCTTCTCGACAACACAGACCGGTAGTCTGCCAATTTCTACTGCTGCGCATGTCACGCAGCAACACGACTAAAAGGTGGGTAACATTGCAGACAAGGCCTTGGAATGCACAGTGCAAGTCGACCATGTGAGAATGAGTAAGACATTGGAGCAGGGTGTGGCTGGGCCATCAGTGGCCCTGGTTTGCGAGATATCGAACGAAGCATTGTTGAAAGCATACATCAATACCATGCAGTCCCAATGGCATCTTGTTCTGCGTACTGCAACAATAGAATCAATCTGAAGAGGGGCTCAACTGATAGGATCCCTGGAGAAACGGTTATCTAAGCACCAATCTCCCGCGAACAGGGTGGTTGACAGGGACTATATATGTGTACCGTTGAGGGCGGAAACCCCACCATACCACATATGCAGGTGTGACAATGATACCCATGTCGGAGAGATGCAGTAGGCACGGAAGGCATCCGAAATTATTCGCAGCCGAGCCGACAGTCGAACATGGCGGTCTTCAAGTGTATTTGCCAGAGTTGGGGCGCATGGAACATCATTGCCATCTCCTATGGATGAGTATCATCCAGAATGACGCCATCACACGAGACTCATGTCACATCTCTACCTGACAGGGCAATGATAACGATGATGAGAACACCCAAGAGTAACATGATGCTCTGCTGCGCATGATCTTGGGATTGGAAGCTTCATGGTCCGCTTTGTGCGTCTCTACTCCACCGACGCGGGGTTGAACTTCAGCTCTTGCCGCCTCAGAGCATGTCATAATCGTACAGCCTTCTTTCAAGCATATGACGAAAACTGTACGCCGTCCTATGCAGCCATAACTCTCTATACTTGAACGCCACGCTATATCAAAACTCATCAAACTCACCATGCAGTGATATCGTCGACCTCTGCCTCGCCAAATGTACTTGTCTTCGTGGCAGACATACCCGAATCTGCAGTGAGAGCTTCAGAGTTAGGAGCACTGTTCATAATTTCGGGCAGCACGGTCTTCAAAAAGCCCAATAAATGTTTGTTGACCTGCTCGAACTCGAGCAAGAAGGCATCATGACCGTCAGGCGAGTCAATCGTCTTCAGTGAAGCATTGGGAATATGCGCAGCAAGTTCTTGCTGCTCTGCAAATGTGAACAATCCGTCTGATTGAATACCCAAAACGAGGGTAGGCTGCTCGATCATGGACAAAGCATGGTGCAGAGCTGACACTGGGTCCAAGGTATCAGGAGATTCGCCTTCGGGATAGCGATGCCGTGAGACATCATGTGTATCTAACTTCCTTGTGATTGCAATATAGCAATTGGCATCGAATCGTTTGATAAACTTCTCGCCTTGGTAGCGCAGATATGATTGGGCGGAGAAATAGTGCGGCGCATTGGGCTTTGCAAAGCGAGAGCTCTGGTTAACACCAGTCGATGAACCAATGCGCTGTAGCGGTGGGTTGGCAGGAGCTGAAGCATCATGAAACTCGAGGTCTGTCTGTGTAGCCGTTGAGGTCGGTAACGTTGCGCTACTGTTGGTCCTCGAGACTAATCGTGGTGATCCCGCATTTCGATGGCCGTCATTGTGAATCGCAAAGTGCTCATGTGACGGGTTCGATGGTGTCGCGGGCCGCAGCACGGTATTGATACTTTGTTTCTTGGAGAGATCTGGGGTGTTGCGGCCAAAACGAGATTCGAAAGAGTCGCGGCTGCGGTAAGTTAGGAGCGCAGACATACGTGCGGCTCCAAGTCCAGTCGATGGTGGGTCCTCGTAGGTGTAGTAGCCATCGTCGTATTTGGGGTCACTGTATATGCTTTGTCGTTGTGCTTCGCCCCAGCTGATGCCCCACGCGCTGTAGCGGGCCGAGGTGGCGATTGGGATGATTGACTTGACATAATCTCTGCCAAAGTACGCAAACTCGAGAACAAGCATGCCACCCATAGAGCCCCCAACGACCGCAGCGATCTGCTTGACGCCCAAATCGTCGAGAATGAGCTTGAATACACTGCGCCAGTCAGCATGCTGCACACACACAGTCTAATGCAGTGGAGCCTACTTCACGTCGTCTCGTACGGTGGTCAGGGGGAACTCAGGTCCGTAAGGTCCCAGTGCCATGTCGCCGTCTCTTGCTGTTACTGGACTTGCGCTTCCGTACGGACTGCCAAGGCTGTTCATGCAGACGACGAAGAAGCGTGATATATCGAAGGCCTTGCCAGACCCTCCCAACAGCGGTCCCCACCAGTCACCCACATCAGCGCTCCCTGTAAGTGCATGGCAGATGACCATAGCATTGTCCCCAGTGCGTGCCAATGTGCCATAGGTTTTGTAGGCCACATTGACATTGTGGAGTTCGACGCCGGATTCGAGTGTAACGTGCGGTATGATTGCGAACGTCTGGTCGGGAATCAATCCGGCATACGGGTTCTCAGGCTGTGACGACACCGTCTCTGTGCAGCCATTAGCCGTCGTGCTCGCGAGACTGGTTTGGGTGGAGCGTGTCTGCGGCTTGTTGCATCATTACCGAGAATGGTTTGGCAATCCTACGGAACAGTTTGTTTGCGAAACTGCGCGGTAGTACGATGAGGTGTGTGGTTTGGCAAAGACTTACTGTACTTTGGCACGCCATTAGTGGCAGAGCCACTCGTTGTGGATGTTGCCATGCCGGTAGAGTCCAAGTCGGCGAGAAGAAAGAGGCTGCGTGCCTGCTCGGCGTGGGATGGGGCGTGCGCTCCGCATTGTGGGGAGTCATCTTTTTCGGCGTTTCGATTCACTTCAGGGACAGCCGCTAGTCGTGTTGAACGTCTTGGCCCGATGACGTGCTCCTTCCGACTGACCGACATCAATTGCATCACACACTTCCCGGCGAGCCTCAGCGATACCTGTGGACCGTCTTGTACCCTTGAGCATCGGCTATGTTTGCTCGGCCACGGTGCTGCCATCGCACACAGGACGTGGCTGATTGTGTGATGCGCGCGACACTAGGAAAGATTGCGCTTCCGGGTGTCTGATGGAAAACTCGAAGCCAACGCTGGGTATAGGAGCATAAGGTTTGTACATAAATCTGCATGTAAGCAACGGTATAAGCACAGCGATCTTCACCCTCGAATGAACAAACCACAACCACCTGCAGCAGACCAAGCATGGCCAGACCGAGAGTCCGTCAAATCCCTCTTCGCAATTCCCTATATCACACAACGAAAAACTCATACGTACAAAACCGTCGAACCCCATCACCAACATCATGCCATCTCTCTCCATCTAACTTGGCTTCTACGCTACCATCGGTCTCGCGCGGGTTTCGAAGGCCCGTTTGGCTGAGGCCTTGCATACAATACATGTGGGATCGAGACCCTCAAGTCTGCTTTGAGCCTGACGACCCGAGAGCGACACTAGAAACAAGGCCGCTAGGGGATAGCGCTCTCTCTAGCGATGACAATATCAGGCCAAAGCGGAGATTGTGTATGTTTGTGAAAGACGAAGAGCTCGAGTCCTTCCGAGAGGTACAAGCGGACACACCACACGGCAGTGAACTGCAGGATTTTGTGGATGTTTTTTCGCCAGCGACGGTAATAGAGTTGTATATGGATGCACTGGCTTTGGAGGCCACTTCAGGGCAGGGCTGTGCCAGTTCCATTGGATGGGTGGAGGCAACTGGTCAGTGTGGTAGCAAGGTGGAGGAGGGTGCGAACTATGTTTCTTCGTTCTAGAGTCAGCAATTGATTTCGAAAAGGCAACATGCTCTTCTAAACCTAACTGCTATCGACTGCTGCGGTGTGCATATTGCCTTTGGGATGCAAGTCTCAGAGTGCCTATGTGCACGGGCCACGAAGAAGCCACCCGTAGTTTACCGCGTGCTACCGTTTCTTACAACCACCATTAATCGTTGTCAACAAAGATGCAATGCGAAGAGTCGTAGTCACCGGCTTGGGGCTTGTGACACCTTTAGGCTTGGGTAGTATTATATGAAGGCACCAGACGATTGCAAGCTCACCCACAGCAGGTGTTCGCCGAACATGGAGCCGCCTCATCAACGGCGAGTGCGGAATCGTCTCAGTCACAGAACGGAGCCCAGGATTTGCGCAGCTGCCGAGCCAAGTAGCTGCTTTAGTTCCTGAAGGTAGCAATCGTGACGGCAGGTGGAATGCTAAGGATCACATAACTCCCAGTGTTTGTCAATTGTTGCCGGTCCTCTTGAAAGTTGCACTGATTCTGTCCCAGGATGAACGCCGAATGGCACGCTTCACACAGTATGCCATGGTCGCCTCTGAAGAGGCGTTGAAGGACGCAGGCTGGTCACCAACAAAAGAAGCGGATCTAGAAGCCACAGTAAGCCTAGTACAACAAAGCCTTTTACATTTTGCTCATATCTCCAGGGCGTGTGCATAGGATCAGGCATTGGTAGTCTGGACGACATCTACAATACCACAGTCGCATACGAGAAAGGAGTGCGTGTTACCGTTTGTCGACCTTCAGAATCTAATGCCAGACAGGGGTACCGTAAGGTTTCGCCGCTCTTCGTTCCTCGACTGTTGATAAATCTTGCTGCCGGTCATGTCTCAATGCGTTACGGCTTCCGTGTAAGCGTTGTACCCGTCGATGCCTCATGAGTCTTGATCATGGTTGCTGAATCTAATAGGGACCCAATCACGCAGCTACTACAGCATGTACAACAGGAGCACATAGCATAGGCGACGCAGCAAGGTTCATTCAATTCGGTGATGCCGATGTGATGATTGCAGGTGGAGCTGAGTCGTGTATACATCCACTCGCCATCTCTGGCTTCGCAAGAGCACGAAGTTTAGCAACTGAGTACAACGATCGACCAAACAAATCGAGTAGGCCATTCGATAAAAACAGGGATGGATTCGTCATCGGTGAAGGCGCTGGCGTAGTGATCTTGGAAGTATGGCAAGAGCCTTCTCTACAATCCCACGAAGGCTAATCGACGTAGGAACTCGAGCATGCCAAGGCACGAAGCGCGCATGTATATGCTGAAGTTGCAGGCTACGGTCTCTCAAGTGATGCCTACCACATGACAGCGCCCCGTGAAGATGGCCAAGGTCCTCGACTCGCGATGAGGAACGCCCTTCGACACGCCGGTCTCAAGCCAAGCGCCGTCGACTACATCAACGCTCATGCCACCAGTACCCCTCTCGGGGACGCTGCGGAGAACCGAGCTATCAAGGGGCTTTTGCTAGGTGAGGATGGTAAGGAGAAAGCTTCCAAGATCAATATGAGTAGCACGAAAGGTGCGATTGGGCACCTCCTTGGCGCTGCTGGCAGTGTGGAGGCCATCTTCACAGTGCTAGCTCTACAGCACGTAAGTAATATTACCAGGACCATTTCGCCCGTTGCACTAATGGTGCCTAGAACACCCTTCCGCCCACACTGAATCTAGATGATCCAGGAGATCCAGCGTTGGATTTTGATTGCAACTATGTTGCTCATGACGCGCAGCAGGGAGACATCAAGATCGCATTGTCAAACAGTTTTGGGTTTGGAGGCACGAATGCTTCCCTCTGCTTCCGCAAAATATAAGATGCAGACGGAGCACCTTGAATCGCCACATGCTATGTTCAGACCGCCCTCGCGATGTTTAGACTGCAATTGATAAGGTTCTGTGCCATTAGTACCTGACAATGATAATTTACCCCACCAAACCTCACGATAACAATTACACGCCCCACCAAACACCTCACTATCCCACACTACTACTCGTCGGCGGATGCCGCGTCGGCCAATGTTTCGCCGTGACCCATTTCTCCTCTGCATCGTATAGGTCCCGTCGACCTTTCTTCATCTACCGCTTCTCTTACCTTATCTTACTCGCGCTACGTTGCGCGGTGCTCGAACCTCAAGCCTGTGGATATCATGGCCAGTCCGCAAGCCTCGTTCATCACAGCCGAGGAATCGGGCACCAAACCATCGGTTTTTCGTAGTGCGTCGATGAAGGCTTCCGTGTACCATTCGCGTGTGCCGTACTTGAACAAACTCCCCTTTCCAGCCATTGCGATTATATTGACACTTGTTGTGGCCAATCTGCTGGTTTGGGCAGCCGTCGGCATTGTTCTGGTGAGTCTGACATCTGCCATCTTGACATGTCAACGTGTAGAGCTGACAAAATTGCGGGTAGCATTGGCACAAACTTCTCATATCGACTGCGATTCTGTCTTACACCTTGGGACTCCGTCATGCCTTGGACGCCGACCACATCTCTGCTATTGATCTGATGACTCGCCGCCTAATAGCCGCAGGCCAACGCCCAGTCACGGTGGGCATGTATTTTAGTCTTGGGCACTCTACCATTGTCATCATTACTTCGCTCGTTGTCGCAGGTACTGCAGCTGCGGTATCCGACAAGTTTGGCAACTTCGAAAAAGTCGGTGGTATCATCGGCACATCAGTTTCCGCAGCATTCCTCTTACTATTAGGCATCATGAACGTATACATACTGTACAAACTCGTTGTCCAAATGAAGAGAATGATTGCGAGCGATACGGAAAGCGAGAACGACGAGTTCAAGATCCAAGGAGGAGGCTGTTTGTTTCCAATTCTACAAAAGCTGTTCAGGCTCATCGATCGGCCCTGGAAAATGTACCCATTGGGTGTGATGTTTGGTCTTGGCTTCGATACTTCGTCCGAAATTGCTATACTGGGCATCAGCTCGATTCAGGCTACTAAAGGAACCTCGATCTGGTTGATTCTGATCTTCCCACTGCTGTTTACTGCAGGCATGTGTTTGCTGGACACTACGGACGGTGCCATGATGATGACACTGTACACGAGCACGCAGCTGGCGCGTGATCCAATTGCGATTTGCTACTACAGTATTGTCCTCACGGTCATTACGGTTATTGTTGCGACCGTCATCGGGACGGTGCAGTTTCTCAACCTCATACTGAATGTAGCGGAGCCTCACGGCAAGTTCTGGAATGGTGTAGAGCGACTGGGTGAAGAGTGGGACATTGTTGGTGCGAAATATGCTGTTCCAAGCAAACACTTCATAAGCTAAAAAATATCCAGGTGGCGCGATCTGTGGCACATTCATTGTGTTTGGTGGCCTCAGTGTGCTGTTGTACAAGCCTTGGAGACGTCGTATTGACAAGAGGAGGATGCAGAACGCGCATTTTGAACCGTTGGTGCAAGACCCCAATTCCGTGGAACCGGTCGATGAGGACAGCCTGAAAATATCGACAACCAGCAAGAATGACCGAAAGAAGGTGGATATTAGTGTTGCTGCTGTCGAAGCTACGGATCTTGCTGGGCCTTCGCGTCGTTGACGGCCATGTAAAAGGACACAAAAGGGACAGGACAGGGCTTAAGAACGATCGTCACAGGCTAATTATGGGGTATGGGAACGCATTTTAAAGCGCAATGTGCTCCATGGTGCACTGCAGATGAAAGAAGACTAGGTAGTCTAATGACAGTACCTCCAGACAAAGGTACATCCAGCTCTTGAGGCACACAAAACTAGTTAGGGGAACAGCTGTGAGAACTTGAACCTAAGAGCGCGAATTGCAATACCTCATTGGTAATTATATGCAAGAGACGTCCTTGAAAGAGTGCTGCATTTGCGTCATCGACATGATCATCGACCCCTGAAATGATGCAAAAGGCCTTGTGCGTATATGATGCAGCACTTCGAAAGACAAGGCACTTCAGTGCTGATCGAATCGGCGCAAGCCACTCCAATACACCTACTCCAATCATTCCTTAGTAAGTATTGTGAACATAAGGTGTCAAAATCACAAGGCGGTCTCCATGGTGTTCTATTCCATGTTTCCTCATGTACTGGGAAAGTAGCTGACGGGCTCCTCTGGCTTCATCGGCCTATTGAGTCTCACCGCGTGGAACGTTCATTCTCTGGGGAAGGCTCTTAGCCAGCTAGAATACTCAGGAAAAACATTGCCAGCTAGACTTGTGCGCGACTGAAAGTCAATGCAGTATTGTACTTTTTAATCGAGACTTCCATTGAAGCCGTATACATTGTTCCCGATAGACTAAAATAGTTATAGGGGGTTTCAGAGGTATTTAGAGGTGTTCTAGACGAAAAATAGTATGCACGTATACATCTGTGCCCACATCTATACAACCGCGCTGCACTTTCATGAAGATGACGGGTAAGCATTCATGTAGCAGTGCTGCCAGACATTACTAGGGCGCCACGGAGCCTATCGCAACTACCCAAGCCCTGAGAGCATGCCACACGATCAACCTAGCTAGTCGGTAGCATTCATCGTCTGTGGTGTGATACTCATCAAGTGATGCGCCTGAGTTAATTCATGTGGCGTTCGGCACCTATGGTGCTGCCTCGCATAGCAGTGAGTATGAACGGTCGGCATGTGTGGCGGCTCGACAAATCCTTCATGTCGCTGCTCTTGCGTCCGGCTATGCTTTTTGGTGCAGTAGTCGTGTTGGTGTGACACGGGGCTCCCCTTCTTGCTCTTGACCCTGACAAGCCCCAGGTTCTCTTTTTGTCAGTTCTCACATGGTATTCCTTCACTTCTCACCCCTTGCCTTATTCCTTGCTCTCCTCCTCTCTCTCTCCATCTTCCTCGCCTGATTCATACTTGGTACCAAATCTTCCTCGTCCAGTTTCTGCTTCTCCAGACTCCCCTCCTCAACCTCATCCAGCAAAAATTTACCCATCTGACCCGTCCTCCATTTCTGAATCATCCACAGCGCCGTGGCCTCCGTATCCACTACTCCACCCTTCCCTAGCCGCCCTGTAGCTTTCGCCATGGCGGTGAGCAGCTCCACGACGTCGTTTGTCGCCGGGGCGTACTCGGAGTAGAGTGCCGGTGAGTGTGTATTGAGATGGAACAAGAGGTAATCCGCCAACATGACGGGTGGTATGATGGTATCTTTGACCGACCCGCAGAGCGCAAGTTTCATCATTGCTGAGGAATCAGGGACGTATGGGATGAAGACTCCCGGGGTGTCGAGGAGGTACACACCACCACCCACTCCCTTCTTGCGCTCATCGTGTACACCCTCTGTATCATCCTCACTAGCGATTATCTTCACGCCGGACGCCACCTTGCGCGTTACACCGGGCTGTGCACCAGTGGCCGCAACCTTCCCCTTTCCCATTCCTTGAGCGCGAAGCGCGTTGAGCAGTGTGGATTTCCCCACATTAGGCATCCCGACCACCATGACCCTGTGTCCCACCAACTTCCACCTCTTCTCCGCATGACTTCTCAGCAATTCGAGGACTTTGTAGATACTTTTCTTGCCTGCGTATTCTCCTGCATCGTCCTTGCCACCCCGTACAAACAGCGTCATGCCTTCTTTACCCTTTCCCCCCCAACTCCTAATGACATCCTCGTTGCGATTATCCCTGTTCCCCCCGCCGAGATCACGCTTCGTGTATACAATGAGGCGTTCTTTACCCTCGAGGGCGGATTCGAACAGGGGATTGCGAGATGTGAGGGGGATGCGGTAGTCGCGACATTCAATGACTAGGTCAATGGAGGAGAGGAGTTGTTTCATCTTGGTGAGGCCAGACTTGTGGTGGCCCAAGAAGTAGGACCTTGGAAGAGAGGGAAGAGGGGGAAATGCATGGCGGGGGATGAATGACATTGGTGGGGTGGCATGTTGTGATGTTGGCGACGTGGGCGTTGTGGGCGTCGTTGTGCGGTGGCTGACGATGTTTTTTTGGCGAGCGAGTCAGGGAATTTAAGATCTTGGCAGACATATGACTTGGGGAGAATTGCTGCATCGGGTTGTCTAACTGGATGAAAATAGTAGCACTCGACTTTAGGCCTTAATTACTAACCGGGAAAAGCAGTGGAAACTCTGAATGACTTCGCTGAACTAGATGTCAATAAAAAAAATCATTGATCGTTACGATCACAACTCTATGGACTCTGCCTCTTGCACATGCATGGTTTTTAGATCCTCAGCAGTGGGGCCTTTCGTGACGCCCTCAGTTTCCACCAACCCCACTTCACCCAACATGAATCGTCCGAAATACAGAATAGCGTCTAGCATCTCCTCTCCTGTGGGTATGATATTCTCCTTTGGGAGTAGGAAACCATAGCTACCCGTGTCTCTCAGCTTGATTTGATACGAATACTTGACTCTGAGCTCGTGGTAGAAAAAGTCCAACGCACTTCCTCCGCTAGACTCGATGCGGGGAAAGACTGTCCTCTTTTTGTTGGCAAAGGCAACATTGCCTTCGCACGCGGACGTCACCTTGTACGCATGACCTTTGCGTGAGACACGAATGGCTTTTGCGAGACCAAGAGCAAGTTCCTCAAGATCCTCAATTGAGGGTGGTTCATCGCTGCAGGAATACGAATATGGGTAGAGGATCTGCTGCGAGTAGGAATGCAGATCCAGAAAACCGACGAATTCGACATTGTTGCTCTCGGTTTCGTTCTTGGCCCACTCGGCAAAGCGCTGTGATTCCACGCCGTCGAATGGCGCGCTGCCAGCAAAAGATTCGCTACATGGATTCGAGCGAGTTTGATCGCCGTCCCACTGGTAGGGAAAGCTGCGATCGAGATCGATCCCGTGGCAGAAGCGGAGGCTTGTGGGTTGTCTGTTCTTGCGCCACAGACGGTCGGTTTCCCAGGAGTAGACGTAGCCGTCAGGGTTCAGGGTTGGAACCATGACGAAGTCGAACGATTCGAGAAGGCGCGTTATCTCACGGTCTTTACCGTATGCGTTGATCAGACTCCAGGCAAGGTAGTTGACAGTGCTAGTAGAGATCCATTCACGCGCGTGAAGGCCCGCAGTGATGAGAATGGTCTTGCGTGGCCTAGTGGGCTCGTCATTATTGGTAGGATGTACGCCCACACGCAAGGCGGGGATGTCGCGCCCTTCATAACTGATGCCAATGTTGATGCGGCGGACGTGGGTGGTGAACATGGACGACATGAGGCTCATCCATGGGCTAATGACGGACAGTGGCTGATAGTCTTGAAAGAAGGGGTGACCCTTGCCATTGCGAGGAGAGGGTCTGAGGTTTGGTGAGAATCGATCGGGCGGGTGCGACTGTGAGGCGGGCGACGAGGGGTATGTGTCGAAGATGGCCTGCACAAGGGCGAGATCTTGCATGAGGGGCTCATGCGACGTGTGCAGAGTTGAGGGGAGTAGTCCGAGTAGTGAGGGGACCTGGCACGGGAGTCAGAAGTGAGTCCAGCCAGACGCGACAATGGACGGAAATGCAGCCTACCACATCCTTGGCTACTCTTATGTCGGCCCAGTCCTCATTGAACTCCCATACATCGAGGAACAGGGTAGCGGCTGCGTCTGAGAGTGCCTGTGCTTCTTGTGCGTTTTGTATCGTGAACCTCAACACGACGTCGCCGCCGTAGTGAGCAGCAAACTGGTCGCCAGGCGCATGGCTGGCTGTGCCGGGTGCATTACCGCGCAGGCTCTGCTGGTCGTGTGGGAGGCTCCAGATCCTCCTGATGATGGCGTCGGACAGTCTGCGCCACGGCCGTGGAGGCTGGTGCTGTGTAGTGGTGGCAGTAGTGGTGGTGGTGGTGGTGGTGGTGGTGTCGTATGCACTGGGATCGTATGGGGAACGGGTGGCATCATGCGGGGCGGCAGCCACCAGCGATGGGCCCGCGAGCAGCAAGCCCAGGGCAGCGACAGCGAGCGGGCGCATGTATGGCGGTGGAGGGGGAGCTGGGCTGGGCTGCTGCCAGAGTGGGTGGAGGGGGTCGACGTCGCCAGCCAGAGAGCGGGACTTGGGGGGGCGCCCGGGTGTCGTGTGCCTGGCCGACCAGGATGAACGGCAATGCAGTGCAGTGCAGTGCAGGAATACCAGGCCGACAGACCGACAGACAGACAGGCAGACTAACCAACGGACGCTTGTAGTTTGTAGATCATTAGTTGTGCAGTCGCTGCAAGGCCTCTGCTGCGCTCTACCTAGGCCTAGCGCTGCGGGCCAGGGCCAGGGCCAGCTCTCCACGGATGCACGCAGACCAATGCGCCGGGCAGCGCAGCGACGACGCCCTGGGCGCTGACCGTCGGCCTCCCCTTTCCCTGCCCTGAACCCGAACAGACACGCCGCGAGGGACCAGCGGCGACCGTGAGCAACCGACGACGGCACTGCAACGACCCCAGCACAGCCAGTCGACAGCGTGGCCGAGACGCACCACCGCCGACGAGCGTCTGATCCGACTGATCCTAGCCGCGCTGCCTTCAGCCTTACGGGCGTGCCGCCGCCGACCCCATCTCACCCGTCGTGACCACGCTGGCCGCACCACCGGCGCAGACTGCACTGCACGCCTCCTCCTCCTCCGCCCTCGCAGACCGTGCCATGTGCTGCGCCGCGACCCGCCAGTCCGCGTACATGCCCTGCTAGCCCGCCCTCGCAGCAGCAGCAGCAGCATCATCACCACCACCACCACCAGCCACAGCCACCGCAATGCCCATGAGGTCGCTCCGCCCCGGCCGCAGCGAACGAGACCTCAAACGGCGCAGCACCCTTGACCCAGCGGGCTTCTTCACCAGGCGCGCCGACCGGGACGCGCCCATCGACCTCGTCCCACACCACCTCGAGCCCACGCGAGCCGCCGTCTCTGAAGACGGCCGCCGTCCAGTGTCCTCCGACGTCGCCAGGCCCGCGACCAGCCGCGACGAGCACGACGAGCATGACGAGCATGACGAGCATGACGAGCATGACGAGCCCCCGCCCTCGCCGCCCGTGCAAGAGGCCACCCCCAACACGCGCCGCTTCAGCCTGATGCGCTTCCGCCATGCCTCGGACTCGCAGCTGTCCACCAAGGCCAAGGAGCAGGCTGCCCGCGATGCTCCGCCTGTGCCCACCGTGCCCGCCATGCCCGCCGTGCCCGTGGCTCCCCAGCGTATGTGTGTTCCAGCGTGTGAGTGCACCAACTGATGTCAGCAGCGCCGGCCATCATCACCACCGCACCCACCGTCGTCGACGCAGACCAAGCTCTGCCCGCGGCCGCCTCCAAGCGCAGCAGACTGCAGCAGCTGGGGCTGCGGCGCCGCTCCTTCGACCCGTCGACCGTCGACCGCCCGAGCACGCTGCGCAAGTCCATGGACAACAAGAAGCGGAAGCCGCAGCACAAGAAGAGCCACGCCAACCTGCTCGACGGCAACGGCCATGGTCACGGCAACGGCAACGCCAGCACCACCGATACGGGGCAGCAGCGGTCTGGCCCAGTGGTGGCCGACCCGCGCGAGTCGGTGGAAAGCGCGTCCTCGCTGGCCCCTCCCGCCCCTCGTGCCTCCGAGTCGTCGCGATCAGACGGCAGCTCTGGCGGACACGTCTCCTTCGAACACACGCCACGGCCCAGCCACCCGCCCCGACACGGCTCTGCGCGCTTTGCCTTTGGCCGCCGCAAGCAACGCGCCTCCTTGTTCCCCCTGCCCATGAAGATTGAGCCCCCGCAGTTCCCCGATACCGCGCCTGCCACCCCGCGCGCCTCCACGGGCGCAGCGAGCTCTGCCTCACCCCACCACTCGCCCACCGAGAGCCCCCCGCTGACCGCACGCCGTCTGAACCATGGGGAGCCTGGAGCGCAGACGCCGCCCGTCCCTTCCGCTTCGCAGGTCGCTCTAGCTGCGACCAACCTCAACATTGCCACCCCGGCCTCTCTGTTCCGCAACGACTCCACAAAGTCCATTCGTTCCGTGCGCTCGCACACCAACACCAACACCACCGGCCCCATGCGCATGGGACTGCGAGGGCGCTCATCGACCATGGGGTCCATGGGGGCCCGATCAGATGACGCTGCTTCGCCAACACCCCCCGGCGGTCTCAGTGGGCGGACGTCGACGTCGACGGCGGGGCGAAGCAGTTTCAGCAACCTGTTCGGCCTGAGCTCGCGATTTCGTAACAATTCCGAGCCACACTCGCCGAGACATGGATCCCCAGCTCACGGCTTTCTAGGGAACTCAGGGTTGACCTCGCACCAAAACTCGCTCAACATCAGCCGCGAAACCCTTGTCCTGCCCGAGCGGGAGGAAGGCGAGACTCCGGGTCACTACCTGGAACGGATCGAGGAGAGTAACCCCGACAAGAGCATCATTGCCAGTTACCTCTCCAAGACGGACGATGCCTTCCTCCTTTCGGTATTGCGGAGTTATATGCGCAAGTTTGCCTTCTTCGGTGACCCCATCGACATGGCGATTCGCAAGCTCCTCATGCAGGTCGAACTACCAAAAGAGACCCAGCAGATTGATCGTGTACTCCAGGGATTCGCTGACCGCTACCATGAATGTAATCCCGGCATCTACACCAACGCTGACAAGGCCTACTTCATTTCATTCTCCATCATCATTCTGCACACAGACGTCTTCAACAAGAACAACAAGCGCAAGATGCAGAGACCAGATTACATCAAGAACTCTTCTTGTGAGGGTGTATCCGATGACGTGCTGGGCTGTTTCTACGACAACGTCGTTTACACCCCCTTCATCCACATCGAGGATGAGGTCGATTTGAAGAACATCTCGTCCAAGAAGAGCAAAAGGACAGCTGTGCTAAAGGGACCAATGAATGATCCCGCAAGGAAAGCCGCCAAAGAGCCTCTCGATCCGTACACACTAATCTTTGAAGGCAAGCTTGATGCTCTTCGGCCTAGCATAAAGGACGTTATGAACCTAGACGACCCATACAATTACATTGGGACCGCGGCGACTTTGGATACTAAGAACATCTACAAGTCCTTCTCACGATACGGCGTGATCCAGATCGTTTCCTCTCGGTCCAGACCTGAAGCATTCATGTCAGAAGCGGCTCAGGAGAACCCCCTCGGGACATCGGTCGGTATCGTCGAGATGCCCGTGACCAAGGTCGGAATTCTGTGGCGCAAAGACACAAAGCGCAAGAAGGCGCGCTCTCCCTGGCAGGAATGGGGTGCCGTCCTTACACGGTCCGGGCTCTCCCTCTTCCGCAACTCTAGTTGGGCAAAGAATCTGATGAGTCAACACGATGCTCATATCAAGAGGGGCGAGACTGGCCCGGTCCTGTTTCAACCTGCACTCCCCGACTTTAAGCAAGATCACCTTATACCCATGGATGGCGCAGTGTCGCTGGTGGACAATACGTACAAGAAACACAAGAATGCATTCGTCATGTTTACAAAGGCTGGAGAGGAGACGTTCTTGGCTGACAGTGAGAAAGATCTGAACGAGTGGTTGGGGGTCCTCAACTACACAGCTGCATTTGAGACACTCGGCGTTCGATCCAGAGGCATGATTGGCGGGCTTTACGAAGGCCAGCGCAATCGAGGCATTCGGCGCCTTAATTCGTCACACTCTACTAAATCAATACCGACCGCCACAGGCGAAGTCACGATACAAAGTGGCCAGATTGACAGTCAGTTTGCCCAGCAAATGATCAATGCCCGCAAAGACCTCATGCAGGTACGGATTGGCGAGTCTGAGGAGAAGCTTGCCCAAGCTATCAAAGAACTAGAAGGCCGGCTTAGGGATGCAAGACATTTGCAGATTTTAGCCCCTATCCAACCGAAGACGCGAGAATTAGTCATTCACGCAGCAGGCCGACTATCTGCAAAGCTCAAATGGGCTCGAATCGAGATTTGGCGAATGAAATGTCATCGTGACATTCTAGCTCAAGAGCTGGAGGACGAGAAGCAGGGCGCGGCCGACAAACAACAAGCTCGGATTGATCGTAAAACAGAGGCATCGCAGCCACCGATGCCACCACTCTCGCCCCATCAATCCAGTCGAGCGTCGAAGATTAGCGGTCTAGCGAGGCTGACCTCGAAGACCAGCTCAACTACCAGCGGACCCAAGCCTCCACTTTCGCCAGGTTCACCCTCACTCCGACCTGGTACCAAGTCTTCCAGGAATTCCGACATTGGAGGTGAAGATGCCTTCAAGACGCCACCTGAAACGTCGCGTCAATCGAGCCCAAACGATCCATCTGCACAATTCCACATTCCTCCCATGTCCTTCAGTCCTCCGGCTTCAGATCGTCGGAGTTCCCTAGCAAGTTCTTCTGGTCGTTCTCCAAGGCTGTACCCCACAGATCACCGGCCATCCGTATCAACGGTCGGAAATGGTACATTCACGTCGGACGATAGCTCAGACGATGATTCCCGATACGCTACCCCGCCGCCAGGCGACGAACCAAATACCCCAGAATTGCGTTCGCTAGATGGGTCACGCCCCGAAGCAGCCGTCGAATCCGAGGGCGAGCACTCCCTTGCTGTGCTGGCTGGATCTCCCGCTTCACGTACGAAACAAAGACGCAGTTTACATCGCACATTAAGGGAGTCACATGGAAGTTCCTCTCAACGTCGGAGCCATAAGGGCAGTAACTCCACGTCTACCGTTGTGAGCGATGATACTAGTGAGAGTGAAGGTCTTGCCCGCAGACACGGGAGCTTCACAGTACATGGCAAGAAGGCCTCGGTCATTCAGTTTGGACCTGATTGGCACAACTCTACCGCAGAAGAGAGGCTGAAGACAAAGAAGCAGTTACAGGAAGTGGCTGAAGCAGCTTTTGCCGACGATAGAGACGGAAATAGCATTGTCAGCAGCGGCACGACCACCATCTTGTCGCCCATGAGCGACACCAATGACTACTTCCCACCACGGAAAATCTCCACAGACGCCATCAAGCAAAGGCACGTTTCGACTGCAACAATCACACCTGCTAACTACCGCGAATCCCAGAAAGATGGACAAGACCTGGGCGAAGCTTTCGACATGAGTGACATCGCAGAGGAAGAGTTGAGCAAAGAGCGAAACTCTGGGGAGCACATCACGAAGCCAGACAAGACTATGCCTGTTCACGACATCAGGACCGAGAACCTCAATTTCAATCCACCCATGGCCGGGCCTTGAGGCACGATGATTATATTGTACAAGGTCATTCATTATACACTGTTTACTCTTTTCTCTTTTGTCATGCATCTCTTGGATTTCTCGAAAAGTGGATTTACTGCCGGCATAGCATCACCGCAGCGAGCGTGAAGACAAAGCAAACCTTTCTTTCTATTCTCAAGACATACCCTCTCCTCACATCCCACTATAAGCTGTTATACGTGTGCGATGGCAGAAGATTCTTTCCAGTGTTGCGCGAGCGAAAGGCTTTCCCTCTATCTTCTTTTTCCATGGCAATGGCGCATTTTCCGAATTCTTCTTTTGTATGCATAGATGGAATACTCAGAGTGGCGTTCTCTTGAGCAAGGTATCGGATTCATAGCAGATGGTGATCAGAGCCTTGGGCTTAGGGGTATGGACTGCACGACTCACATCACCTGGATGATGAGAGCAGATGGAGGGCGCACGTCATGTGGCTGGGCGAGCGAATTGCATGGTCGAGATATGACATTGTACTGTGAACTTTGCTTCCAATTTGTGAGATGCGATTGACAATATTTGTCATGCCACTATCACAATCTTTATACAACTAACCGATACCTTCACGGTCCATTACCCTTGGCACTTGACGCCTTTCCGCCTAGCTTTCATCGCTCCCACCCGGATTTACCTACGCAGTCTGTGCAGCCAGAGCAACAACCTGGTCCAAAAGTGCCTTGTCCTCTCCCGCCGCATTCTTTGTGACCTTGTCCCTCAGATGATCTACCTGTTGTGCAGCCGCAGCTGGCGGGTTGCCCTGCGCGGTCTGAATACGACTGACTTGCATTTGCAAGAAAAACTTTGGCACTTTGATAGCCAGGTTACCACCAACGGACCTGATGCCTGCCTCGGTGGCCAAGTAGACGTTAAGCTCGTCCTGGAAGGTTTGCAAGTCGGTGGAGGCGAGGGGCGTAGCGGTTGCGAATTTTTCAAGGGCGAATTGTAGAGGCGTTTGGTTTGATTTGCTAAAGTCCACGTCGGAAAAGGTCACTGCGCCCGAAGTCACGTCCGGTACGCCTGAAAGGGTCTTTGCCGTGTTTGAGCAGGTGATGTCCGCCTGAATGTTTGTCACGACGTCGGCGACTTCGCCGGGCAAAGCTGTGTTGCCAATCACGAAGCAGGCGTTTGCTTGACGGGTGGTAACGAAGGGGTTCGTAGGGAGAGCGACGGAGAGAGACGCCAGAAGGGTGACGGTGGTGAAAAGTGTAGCGTGCATGGTTATAGTCCTGGTGGGTTTTGCTGTGTGGAGGCTGGATCGCAGTGGTATAGAGATAATGGGAATGAGTCCGTGTAGTATAAATAACCAGCCCTGAACCAGAGGGGATATGGAATAGAAAGTAACGATTGAAGGAAGGTCTGGGACTGCTGAAGTGAGAGCGGCGACGAGATAAACATACAATTGAGCGAAACCTGTTCTTATAGGTCACGGCGCAGTGTGGATGTCGCGATATGTATTGGAGGATCAAACGTTCAGGCACGAGGTA
The DNA here is from genome assembly GCA_010093695.1 of Plenodomus tracheiphilus IPT5. Classification (NCBI taxonomy): domain Eukaryota; kingdom Fungi; phylum Ascomycota; class Dothideomycetes; order Pleosporales; family Leptosphaeriaceae; genus Plenodomus; species Plenodomus tracheiphilus. The sequence continues at coordinate 220,538 of MU006335.1, forward strand.
ACTCCTCGCGGACTGCTCTATGTATCACCATGTCGATATGACACTTTTCGCATGGATGTTTGGTGAGGGTTCCGTTACATCGCGAGTTTCACAACGTTCGCTTCACCAGAATTGGCACGCTGCGCGCATGCCGAAGTCCGAACCAATGTCGCTTCCAGAGAACAAAATCGAACAAGACTAGTCCATAAAGTTAGCGGAGTAAGTTGTGTATGGATATCGATGCCGTTGCGTCGCAGCAATATCGCGTTCGAGGTGACGCGGGCATTTCGATGAAACGGGAAGAGCACGAAACACTTCGCTAGCCTAGCGGCAGGGAATACCGGTATTGTGCTGACTGCGACCTCTACAGCTCTGGTGCAATAATTTACAATCGCTTCCAGGACAGCACTGTGCATAGGCGACACTCTGATCGTCAAGTCAAACAAGAGAGAAGATATTACGGTCCGAGGGCCAGACTTTCTTGGACTGGAGACTATCGACGCTTATCATGCAACAACAAGTAAAAACCAAATAAAGGAAACGGAACAAGGCACCCACCATAACCACCAATTCTTTCATGCACTACCTGCATAAGCATATCCTGTAATCGATACTTCTGCTCGCCGTTTGCATCTGCTATACTTCCAAATCAAGGAGTCACAAGTCCCGGTGAGATGGAGCAGCTGCCAGAGTGGCGACAGCTTCCTCTTCTTCGATCTCCCTATCCATCAAGTTGCGAGCGACACTGATCGTGGTGGTTCTGGTGCTCTGCAAAGCCGAGATACTGTGTGTGGTCGTGGTCGTGGTTGAAGTAACTACTACGTCTTTGGGGATGTTGAGATCCTGAGTGTCGGAGTTGTTCTGGCACTCCTGCATATCGGTGGTGATCTTCTGCAGTCTGATCTCGTTGTTGGGCTTTCCGCGCTTCTCCCACTCAGCATCGGCACAGACCGGCACATCAGCCTTGTAGGGGTGCATGAATCTAACGCGACGATGCCATGAACGCTTTTCAATGTCGCCGTCACCCAGTTCGATGTCTCCCTCGGTAGTCTCCATCTCGGCCAATTGCAGTGCCGCGGATGATGAGGATGACGAAGACGTGGAGCTTGTATGAATGGTAGATGTGGTAACCGGTGTGAATGTGTAGGTCGGAGATACGATGGTAGCAGTGACTCGCGTGGTGACGGTTGAGGTTGAGTCGTCCACACGAGCAAGCCGAGGACCGCAATCGATGGGATTGTTGGGACCGCTGCGACAATCAAACTTTGTGAAGTCGTCTGTCTTGTAGGTGTAGCAGTCATAACAGATTAGAGAGCGGCTCCATGGATGGAACATCCAGATGCCTTGGTGATTATTATCTTGGCGTTGCTCGAGGTGGCCGGCAGTGGCTTCTGCTGCACGACTAGAGAGCTCCCGGATGGAGCTGACAGTACTCGTCCGCGTTGTCGTCTTGTCATGGGGGGTTGCTTTTCCGTCTGTCCCGACCTCCCACGAGGTCACGGTCGCGGTCTCTGTGTTGATTACTGTACTAAACAATGTCAGTCAAATCTTGTGAGAAGAAGCATCACGAATAAAACTTACACGGTAGAAGTAGTTGATACGCATTGGAACTCGACAGAAAGCGCTGGTGCAGGAGCCACATAGCTAAGGCACTGTTGAAGTCCTCGAGGCAGTGAGGAGGAGCCAAGCCGACTAGCCGGCAAGCAGCCATGCGATGAGTATGCGATTAGCTGGCAGATCGCATTGCCATTGTTGATGTCATTGAGCCAATCCATATTGTCCTCGTGCTTGAACGGTCTGAAGCTCTGAGCACCAGTAGCCAGATTGTGGCACTCATTGCGGCTAAGGTCGAGATTGACAAGCTGGGGAGAGGCGTCGCAATTCTTGACCGGAAAGGAGTAAACACGTACTTTATCCTCTGAGCGTACAATTGACGAGAACGCGAGCAATGTGACGAGCATGAGGAGAAGTAGTCGATTCATGTTGTAAATGCTGTATTAGACGTCAGAATCTGACCCGGATTAAACCAAGGCAGGTGGCAACGGAAGGACAAATGGCGCATTGCAAGGGACGAGGGATCTTGCAGAAATAGGGAAAGTAGAATGACATACCAAAAAGGTGCCAAACTCGATGTGATGTGGTATTTTACTATAATGTGTCAACACGGGACGCTCGAAAGAGTACGTGTTGGCTCCTGGTGTGAGGGATGGTGCATGATGACCGAATCTCGATCCTGGATCAAAAGTATACATTGTCGTGCATGAGCACGCAAAGGGTAAGCATACCAGCTGAAAAGCTCGTGCGATATGTATGATCTGACACCGTCAGCAAGATGGCAGAGTTAGAAAGGTTCGAAGTTGGAGAGGGGGATGGAAAGGGGTTATGTCAGCCTTGCAAAGTCGGCAGAAAGGAGGATGTGAATGCAAGTGGCACATGTGGAAGCATACCAAAGGCCGAGCGAAGATTTCCAGACGTCTGAGTACTGGTGCGAGATCGAAATTGTGTGGTGTAGTGTGTGGGAAGAAGAAGAGATGGAACAAGCAGATTGGGGACGAGGCTTTTATGGACAGAGATCGAAGCTCACCATGGAAACAGTGGCAGAAGGTGTGGTGTGCTGCAGCGTGAGTGCGGCTACTGATACTGACAAGCGATGCGTCATAGAAACATTGGAGTGCAGAGTTGATGGCAGGAGTGCTGGTCCTGAAACTTGGAAGTGATGATGGGTAAGTGAGATCGAAAGTGCAGGGGAAGGGGCAACTGGGACTGGATGTAGTCATAGCTAATCACTTGAGTACATTGTGATGTTCAACGACGGAAGTCACACGTAGAGGAAGAGGGATCGACAACATTGTGTTCTGAGTCTCTGGATTCATCCCGTACCGATCCTGTGATAAAGTATCTTTTGTTGTTTGGAACGAGTAGATTGCTGCTTGATAGCAATAAGCTTCAAATCCTCGATGCTGATGGTGATGACTCTTTTGATGCCAGAGTTTGTAGCTAGAGTCAACGTGTACGAATTTCGATTTCGGAGAAGAGCCATCAGCAGAAAACTTATTCAACAAACCACAACACGATTTGAATGAGGCCATGACACACCAACACCAGAAAGAGTGCAGTGTCACTAACAGTGTCACACAGACCTTGTCCTAGCTACCGCTGATTCAACACATGAGGGTAATTTGTGACTCTCCAACTCCACGCTGACTGAACGAGTAACACCTGCAGCGTCTACCACTCTCCCCAAGTCTCATCCTCTTTCTTCCCACCTACCGCTCCGCCTGTCCCACCTTTCTTCATAGCCGTTGTCCCGATCCCAGATGGCTTCTGTTTCGCTTGGGCAGCATTCACCCTGGTTTCTCCCGCACTCGAGAACTCGTCCCAAAAATCTTGCTTGTCCTTGCTAGGCCCTTTTGCTGGCTCGCCAAAAGACTCCCAGAAGTCTTTGCGCTCGGGTTCGGTGGCTGCTCCACCACGGCGAGCATTAGACGTGGAGGTGCTGTCACCCTCCACGAAGCGGTTGAACGTTGTTCCAGCGTTGGCCACGCCAGTTTGAAGGGTTGCGCCCAAGGTCCCAGCGGTGCTGCGGGCTTGAGAGGCGATGTCTGCCTCAGCGAGCTGGCGGTTTGTCAGACGCGTACAACCAGAACAAGTTGCGCTCAGTGCGTACCTTTTGCATGCCTGGCTTGACCCAGCCTTCATATCCCGTCTTCCCAGCTTTGCTAACACTTGCGCCAAGCCATCCGAAGCCCTTTGTAAGCGCCGCAACTGGGTCCTTTTGGAAATCTGACATCTCGGGTGGCGCATCGAAGTTGTCCTCTTTCTTCCACGAGTCCGGCTCACTGCCAAAGCCCGCAAACTTGCCTCCCTGGTTCGGGGCCACACCGTCGGGCCTGTCTGCGTTCGCTTGGCCCATCTTGGCAAAGTAGGCTTCGTTCTTCGACTTCTGAGAGGACATGGCATTGGTCCCAAGAGCTGGCGAGCCCGATCGCGCGAAGCCAGCATCGTTGCCTCGTGGCTTGCCAAGGGGCGTCTGACTCCTGCTCCCCGCCGCACTTGCGCGGCCGCTGAGTGGTGCGCCCATGCCAGCCGTAGCTGTGGCCTCCTTTTTGGGCAGTCGCTTCGGCAAGTTGGCCTTGTCGAACTCGCGGTCCTCGACCTTGCAGCTAAGGCGTTCCTTCCACTCGTCACCGGCCTCGGAGTCGTAGCGCTCCTGTATCGACGAGGCGTCGAACGTCCGGCCGTCCTTGGTATTGGAGGCGTGTGCGTTGAAGAAGTCTTGATATGGCTTGTTGCCGCCGGCGGCCATGCGCGCGAGCTCGGCACCCTTGAAGGCGTCCATGGTTATGCTGCGAATGAAGGAGATGTGCACGCCGAGACCGCGGTGGACACCCGAGCACGATAGGCACATGAAGATGCCGAGTTTGGGAGAAGCCTGTCATGTTAGACGCGAGTGCACCCAAGCATGGCTGCGTGCCCAGGGAGGGTGTGAAGCAGGCTGCGTACCCATTGTGGACTCGGCGCGTTGCAATCGACACATTTGTTGTTGTCGTTAGTCTTCTGGATCTCCAGCAACTACTCGCAAGTGTCAGCTGTCATGTTCGACACGTCGGGCTGCGCAAGCATCCTTTCTCTGCGCGTCACTGCTCCACCCGGGCAGCAACATACGCGACGCTCCCCTAGCACCACCCCCCCGCGACTGCACCGCTCTACTTCGAGAATGCGTACCTTGCTCCGCGTCTCCGGATCGACCTCCCACATTTTACTCATGGCGAACGACTTTCCGGAACAACAGACTTGGCTGCGGTTGTTTCTACCACGTGGAATAGTTGTGGGGGTGGAGTGGGAAGCGGTGGGAACGATTGAACGACTGAGGTCGAGATGCAGAGCCCCTAGCTTGTAAATGTGGCGCATGGGCACTTGAGCCTCAACCCACGTCATGCAACACAACCGAACACTCATAGTGGAGAACTTGCTGTTATTCTTAGAGTAATGGGCTACGTCTGCTCTACTCTTTCCTACTAACTAATAAGCAAACTCTGCCTGTGCGTCTGAGACTCCAAAAGTCTCCTTCCTTCCTTCCTTCCTCCTTCGCCTGGCTGCAGCCCCAAGAGACCGTCCAGACCACGACCCTCGCCATCCTTCCCATGGCACTGTGGCCTCCCCGTTCCCCGAATGTTCTTCCAACAAATATGTACGTGGTAGCAAAACGAGATGTTGGCGAGAAGAGTAATGTGGTGTACAAGGTGAGGGCGCCATTAATGAAAGTGAATACTGGTGGGATCAAAACTCGGACTACCGTGGCGGTAACAAGTCGATAAGCTTGCGAAACTCCCATAAACGCCGTGCGCCGATGCTGTGATAACATATTCCTGTACAGATATGGTGACTGATGGTTCGTGAGGTCGTAACGCAGCTACTGACATCCAACTGTCCTCACTAACGTCAAGCGATCTCGAAATCCCAATATCGAGCTCGCAACTAGAATTTGTCTCTTGCAAATTAATCTTAGTCCCTAGATGGATCGGGATTGACAACGTTTAGCTGCCGTCCATAGTCCCGACTATCATCGATGCTGGCAAGACTGTCTCGGCTTTCATTGGAACCGTGGAAAGTGAGAACAGCTCTAGGATTGAGCCTCGAGTCAACCAGCACGGGCTGGCTGTATCTGCGGTCCGAAGTAGACATGGGCCCAATTGAATCGTCATCGTGTCGACTTCTTTGCGACCCTGACGTTGCGACTGCGGCTGGAGGATACTGCATGTTCTTCTCGACACCATGCCCACCGAGCAGACCAGCCTTACTCATTGTACTCGTGTTACGATTTAAACTGGACTGGCCACCCTCGCCACCGAGCTGGTCTCGCTGCTGCTTTCTCCTCCGCCACAAGAGGAAGAGGACGCCACCAACAATGGCAAGTAAGCCGACGACACCTCCAACGACACCCCCTACAATAGCGCCTGTATTTGACTTGTTGTTGCTATCGCCGGGTTGGCTACGGACAGGAGTGGATATAGGAGTGAAGACAACCGTGCGGGTGACGACTATGCCGCTCTCAGTAACGACGGTCGCGGTTGTCCTGGGCTGTTCGGTCGTGGAAGGCTGGTTGGCGGACGAGGTAGCGCGCCTCGTAGAAGATGGCTGTAAGCTCTGTGGGGTTGGTCAGCATTGTGCGTTGGGGTACAGAGTATGGCCAACCAGAAACTGAATGCAGCGTGGGCGTAACAATGGTTTGAAACAGAGACGACACTTCTATGGTAGTGACAATCGACAGCGAGGAGCGCAGCTCAGTAACGGAGATGGTAAAAAAAGAAGAACGCACTTCGGTCGTGGATATAGTAAAAACAGAAGTAATGGGGGAAAAAACGGTCGTGACTTGCGGCGCTCCAGTCACCGTCTTGACAACCGTCTCTGGAGCGGCCGTCACGACTGTGGTGACCACTGTTGGCGAAGCCGGAGCTTGCTGCCAAACAAGTCAAATACAGATCGCGAGCGCATAATGTGGCATGTGACATGAAATAGGAAATTTGTGCAGCAGAATTGTAACCCGAGGACAAGCGAATGCAACGCGAAGAAACAGGTAGTACTGACAGTAGGCGCCTCAGACGAGGACGGTTGTTCTGTCGAAGATGGGGGAGGGGCGGCACTACTCACGTCTGTATTGGAGGGCTGCGAGCCGCCTTGGGTACCAGAGGGGGATCCAGCCATCTTGATGTAGATGTAGAGGCCTTTGTCCTTGTCACCGCAATTTTCAGCTGGGAAGCCGGGACAGCCGACCTGACATGCGCTGGTGTCTTCTTGATCTGCGGGGATGAAGTCGGTGCACCAGCAATCAGTATACCGGATGACCGCAAAGGCGTAGGTGCCAAGAGAATTGCAGTGATCTGTGCATTTGCCGTTGGATTGGTAGGGCCAGTTGACTGCGACTGTTAGCCGTGCAGAAGAGGCGGGAGGCGGCAAGAGACGTACAAGCGTCGCCTGAGCCAGTGTTTTGGTTCGAACAGTAGGGGGCGTCGAAAGCGACAGTGAGGGATGCACTCCACAGGGCCATGAGCGCGGCAGCGCGGGCTGCAACGGTCTGTCTTGAAGCGAAGCCCATATCGGCGAGCGTGGGTTGACGGGAAAGCGATTGAACGCGTCCACGGGTGTGAGCGAGCGATGTGGTGGGCAGGAGGTGGTGTGGGAGCGGGCACTCGAGCAGCTGTATTGCGGGGGAAGGGCAGGTGGCAGTGGCGTGAGGTGGTACAGATGCGTCGAGTGGCACGGTACACGGTGCGAGGCGCAAGCGAGTGGACAATGGGGGGTGGGTTCCTGGAGCGGTGATGGGAATAGCGGGCTATTCACTCAATGGCTGGGGAGCATTGCTGTCAGTGGACTGGACGCCAGACGGGAGTCGTCGGTGGCAGGGCAGAGCGGGCGGTGGATGGGGGGGGAGCGAGCAGCAGCAGCGGCAAAAGCTTGCTGTTGAGGAAGAAAGCTGGGTGGAGAGGGTGGGCCAAGGGCTCTTGCTGCGTGGACTAAATGCGACTAACCTTGGATCCTGGGCGTGAAGGGGCCGTGCTGAAAATCAGTTCCCGCTTTGTCCTGTTAGTTGCTGCGTCGGCCCAGTGGCTGCTCCGCCCCATCCGCGTTGCTGCCAGCTTCTTCCCAGTAGGTGCCGCTTATTGTGATGGTAGGGGGAGTGGTGGTGGTTGGGAGTGGTAGGGAGTGAATTTCAAGTCTTCCAGCAGTGTCTTGATCGTGAACGAGTGTAATGTTACAGACAAAAAAGGTCGTCGTTGTCGTCGTCACTGTCGCTCTGTGGTCATGACGTGCGCAAACGCCCTCTCACAACAAGCCCAGCGAGGCCTGCGTTGGCTCTATTGTCTGTCGGTCGCTATGTACATACACAGTACAGTACATACAGTAGGTGCGGGATCGAGAGTTAGTGGGCGCACAAGCCGCTTGGTGATTCGCAATCAATCAACCTTTCCAGGACGATGAGCGGCACCGTGTCTTGTCTTGATGTGCTGCCGTACCAGTGGCACTACTGCGGACTTGTGTCCGGAAATGAAATTCCCTCGACGGATGGAAAGCGACCGGCTGGGTCGACCTTGACCTGGATCCTGGCAGCGAATGTGGCTGGTGCAAGACCAGATGCACCAAAGGGTAGGTTCGGTAGTGGGCAAAGAAAAAGACGGTGGGAACAATCTACACCACCGGGTGTGTGAGAACAAGAACAAGGACGCGGAGGAGAAGAAGGGGAGGAAGAGGAAGAAGAGCCGGGTGTAGTACTGCGCCTTGGTGGTACTGTCCACAGTATGTATGCTCTGCCCACTGCCCAGCTGTCTCTCCTGCACGTCGATCACCTGGCGTGGGCTCTCGTATTCGCCCCTGTCACCCTGGATCTGTACTGTAGTTGTACTGTGTTCCGGTATGTACTCTACCGTCGCCTGAACCCAGCCTGCACCTGTGCAAAGGCCCCGTGCATGTACATACATTGCAGCACACTCGTGCAGCCTTGGGCAACGCACCCGCCTTTGCACATTGCACCCGCCGGCGTTTGCACGACATAACCACGTCGAGCACAGTTTCAAGTTCAAATCCCCATTGTCGCGTTAGGCCTTGTCGTAAGGCTCCTCGCGAATCAGCAGCCAAGCAGCCAAAAGCAAAAAGACGACGCGACGCGCTGCAAACTCCTCTTGGACGTGGACGTGGACGTGGGACGTGAACAATCCTGAAACTTGAAACTCGTTTGCACTCCGTCGCGTTGCAACCTCTCCACATACATGGCTGACATCAGTACTCGAATACCCCAGACCTGCCTTCAGCGTCTTTTCCCACGCATGCATCACGCAGACAAGGCCATCCGACTTCAGTTGCGCAATAGCCCGTCGAACTCATGAGGTTGGCGGACTAAAAGCGGCTTGCTCCTAATTACAGAGGAGGTGATGGCTTGCTGCATCCTGTGCACATCACCTCTCGATAAGGTATGACGCAAGCCGCTGACTCGGTGCTGCTTGCTGGCCAGCGTTGGGCCATTCACGTCTCGCAACGCCCTTGATATCGATAGTGCGATCGTCAGGGGGGCCTGTAAGCGCTATCTACTCTGTACTTGGTTTTGGAGACTGGCACGGCAAGGAAGTTCTGTGAGATGAGGATATTCAACGTCTGAGGCACCTTGTCGTCATCCACGATGTTGGATACAGGAGAGGGGCCATTGCGGCCTGTGACTGGACGTTGAAGCATCGACGCGTGGATGATCGCTGGACGGTTCGCGATTCGCGATGATACGCGACGGATTCCAGTGACATCCTTACTGCCAACACGCCCATTCCATCATCGGAGGGAGCAAGGCAACCCTTTCCGCTTCACCAAATCTCTGCCCTTTGACACGAAGCTAACACTTGCAGCCGGATGGTGGCGGCCCTGTTCACCCTGCCCATAAGCGCGGCTGCTCTGTTCGGAAATTTTGATGACTGCATACGAGATGGTAAGCAAAACTGCAAGGACCTGATATGCATGTGTGTTTGGTCTTTGGGACAGGTGCCCTTGCCGATACTTGGCAAGCCCAGCAAAATGCTTACTGATGTGTATACGAGAGGAACCATATATATGAAATATACGTATAGGGAATATAGGCTGAAAGCTGTACTGTGTATGTAGAAGGACATGTAAATTTGCTCGCTAAAGACATGCACGAAAGGTTGGCAAGAAACCGGCAGAGGGGAGATGCAGACGGTCGACTTTAAGAAACCCCCATCCCCCATGCATGCTGCAATCCAGCAGTTCACCGCGTCAATACCACCCGTCGTGCCTTGTTGCATACAGCATCCGTGGCCAACGCAGCTAGACTCAGGTTGATGGCACACTACGCACCATCGCCCCACAATCCTACCACCTGCATTGCAAAGGCCAGTCCCGCCAGCCCTGTCTTGACCCTCTCCGAGAACTGCCGCCTTTCCACTGCCTGCCTCACCTGCTCCCCATTTACATCGTCGCCCTGCGCCTCCAAATCCAGTACCTGCCTCTTCTCGCTCGTTCCCTGGCCCAAAGTGATAGCATAGTCTACACCGGGCCCAGAGATGAAAGCAAATATGGACGTATACAGTAGATACGGGTGTCGCGACCGTCGTGGGGACAAAAGGTAGGCCGAGAACAGCGTAAAGGTGGTGATGTGGCGGAGGTACGACGATAGGGTCGAGGAGGACGAGGAAAGGTAGGCCAATGACGTGCGGGCGTCGACGGCGGTGGGAAGTGCGAGTAAGGCGGGGAGGGCGAGAGTAGAGAGGGTTGCGGAGACGCCCTGAGCAGTGGGATCGAGGTTAGCTGCGTGCCTCTTGTTGCGGGGCCGCTCTCGGCCTGGGAGCCTTGCTGGCTGAAGGACGTACCGTTGCGATGCCAAGGGAGACGGTGCCGACAAATTTACATATCGAAACAGTTTGGGCTGCCATGTTGTCGAGGTTGCGGGGCTGAGTCGAGTCGAGGGTGCTTTGCTTCAAAGAGAGAGCTTGCGGAGCTGCGCAGGTGGTGGTGGTCGTGGCGTTGGCGTTGGCGGTGGCGTTGGCGGTGGCGTTGGCAGGCACCTCCACTCCACCTGCCGGCTACGTACTGTACTCTAGCATGTACGCCCTCGATAAGCCCATTCATTGGCAGAGGCAGCGCGGATTCGCGAATAACATGGAACCATGTCGGTCAGCAACTCGCAGCGCAGGACCACCGTGCGAGTTCCCGACGCCTTTCTCGCCATCATGGCCATGGTAATCAAGCGTCCCAAGTGGAGAGTAAGCTCGTGGATGGCGCGTACCTCGGCTTGGACCTAGGCAGGACGGCGATTACTGACACCAACATCCGGACGTGCGCCTCCGTCTGCTCGACCTGCATATACTACTACTGTGTACATATACTCGGCTCGATTGGACTCTACGGCCGTTGCGGTCCTTCACATGACCATCGTCGACTGCTCGATCGATCCTTAGACAGACTGAAAACACGCACGTCTTGCCTGCCCATCAACACCGGCCAACTCACTCCCTCCAGCACGCGTACAAGGCAGACATCGACATTGCCCACCATGGCCCCCCAGGACAGATACAAATACATGAGCAACGTGTGGAGAGATGGCATCTTTGGTAAGCCAGGATGCCGACACCGTGCTTGCAACGCTGACGTGCACCTCCCCCAGACAACAAAGTCGTCTTCTGCACCGGCGGCGCCGGCTCCATCTGCTCTGCCCAAGTCCGCGCCCTCGTTGCCCTCGGTGCAAATGCCTGCATCGTCGGCCGCAACGTAGACAAGACAGAACGCATGGCCCAAGACATTGCGACCGCACGCCCCGGCTCCACCGTCATTGGCATTGGCGCCATCGACGTGCGCCAGCCACATCTGCTCGAACAGGCCGCAAGCCGTTGCGCCAAAGAACTCGGGAGCATCGATTTTGTCATCGCTGGCGCGGCGGGCAATTTCCTAGCCACGATAGACCAAATCAGTCCCAACGCCATGAAGAGCGTAATCGACATTGATGTCCTAGGGAGTTACAACACTGTCAAGGCGACGCTGCCCTATCTGACCGAGTCGGCCGCAAAGCACAAGACGGATGGCCGCTCACCACCGTCTAGAGGCACAGGTGGGCGCATCATCTTCGTCAGTGCAACATTACATTATACCGGTACACCACTGCAAAGCCACGTTTCAGTCGCCAAGGCAGGTGTCGATGCAATGGCAATGTCGGTGGCTATTGAGCAAGGACCGAAGGGTATCACGTCCAACATCATCGCCCCGGGACCCATTGGCGACACAGAGGGTATGGCGCGCCTGGCGAACGCAGAGGGCAAGAAGAAGGCACTCAAGAGCATTCCCTTGGGGCGTTATGGCACAGTCAAGGAGATTGCCGATGCTACCATCTATCTGTTTTCCGACTCGGGTAATTTTGTCAACGGCGAGACGCTGGTGGTTGACGGTGGCGCGTGGCATACTGCGGGTTTTGCCGGAGGATTCGAGTACCCCGACTTCTTACTTTCCGGCAAGGAGGTTACTGGGGTTGAAGGAGGCAAGAAGCAGAAGTCGAAGTTGTAAGGTCTAGCCAAGAGGCATTGCAGTTGATGCATCGCCATGATATGTACAGAGCCTTGTCCCTTGGAAGACATGATGTCACTGTGTGTAAGGTCTCATGTTTGTGCCATAATATAACAACCCCTGCATGTGTGCACATTCAGACCTACGTCAGCCTCTCCGCTCCGTCCCTGATAGCTTGTCCATAATCCCCAGCATTCGGTGTCCGACAAATCGTATGCGTATGATACTTTGCCGGCTCCTTGTTCGTCAGGAATACACCCGAATGATGGTCAAACTCAACCAGTATAACAGGACTCTGGATGCGGAAGTAAAACGCATCATCGTCTCCAAAACCGCCAATCCAGCAAAAGTACGTTTCGTCAAAGTGCTCTTCGACTTGCTTAAGCCTGACCTCTCGAGCCTTGATCGGATGGTACAATAGAAACTCGTTGCAGATGTCGAGGACAAGTGTCCGTTGTTCGTACGTGAGCTCAGAAGCAACGACGCCCTCATAAGGCACTATGCGGTTATCTCTAAACGCGCCACACTGGTGTCTCTGGTCATCCGGACCCCATGTATCAGTTATGAGTTCATCGGCCTTGCTTTGATCATTGTTGGAATTTCCATAGACCTGCTTCATGCCCTCGTCTCGCAACTTGCTGAAGATCTGCGCCTTCTGTTGCTGGCCCGGTGCCAGACTCTGCATCAGCTTCAGTCCTAAGTTTCCTTCTTTGTGCAGAATCTCGGTGCCTTTCCACTTCCCTGCATCAATGATGTTGGGTTCTGCGCCGGTGAAGGAGGGTGTCAGCGTTATGTGGGAACCCTTGAAGAAACAGGATATGCAAAGGTGGTGACCGTAGAGAAGCCAGCCCCAGGGGGAAGACGGAGAGGCAGAGGGGGTACCAAACAGGAGGAAGTTGTATGAGTACTCGTTCATGATGTTGGGGAGTTGGACGACCTCGCCAAGGAAGTGGTTCACGCGCATGGCTGATAGCGCCTTCTGGTAGCCTTCTGGTGAAAGGCTTGATTGGATGATGGCCAGAATGCTTTGAGCGGTATCTTTGGGTACTGGAATGCGCTAGTTAGTCTGGAACACGGCAAGAGCAAAGGTTCTGACTGACTTTCTTCAAGGCGCAGGCCAAAGGGACGGAGGAGGAATTCGGGATTGCTCCATGCCCGCCATTGTCGTGCGTTGATGGGATAAGTTAATTGGTGTTTTTGCTCAACGCTGAGACTGCTCAGTAAGTCTTCTGCATTTTGGACTGCCCTCTCGACATGTGCGTTTCCATGTTCCGCTGAAAACAGTCCATCTTTTACTTTTCCATCGCTCGTTACGCCAGTGTAGGATTCGGCTAGCAATTTCTCCCACGTTGTGGTCAGGTCATACAGCCACGGCGGTGCGCGGTTGTCTTGCATACATTTTGTGTACTCGTACACGCTTTGCTTTGCAGCTGTGGTGAACCGTGGGCTATTGAGATCGGGAAGATGGGCGCGGAACCCGGCAGAGGCCTCATCAAAGGAGCTTCTTCGTGCCATGAACGCAGGCTAAATCGAGCAATTTGGTATGAAGCTGTCGCGATATCTACAGATGAGCTTCGGAGAAGCCTGGTGTTCTTTCTAAGAGCTCTCGACCAGAAGTGGAGCGCGATTGAGACAGGGGGGAAGGGCCCAGATCTGGCTCCGTGTAGAACCGCGAACCGCGGAAGAATGCTCTGCCCTGCCTGCAAGTATGGAAAGCTTCAGACGGAACGTGACACTAATTGCGCGCATGTGCGTCAAAGCACACAGTAGCAGAAGCCCAAGTTCATCTGCGAGCTTCGGTGAATGGAACCAAGGCGCATCGACCGTCTATTGGCAGCCCAGGTACCTAGGTAGTCGAACGATGATGTTGTTTGCTGCATCCGAATCTCGACAGCACCCCACACCCCGCCTCCGAGTGGTGGCGCGGGGCAAGTGCTCGCCAAGCCATCTCTCCGTTGCGTTTCCGGTGGTACTTTGCTTTCCCCCGTAGTAAGCAGCCGGGTACATTGTTATACTTTCTTCAGTGTCTAGACTGGATCGTACCTCGCCGAGTGGTCCTGTCCAGTCCTCAGCAGTGGCAGTACCGGTGATGTGGAGCGCTGCAGGAGCCACTAGCATCCGCCAAACATGACAAAAGCGAAGGCCCGATATCAGTATGTACCGGTACACGTCTAAAGGGGCCCCAGTCCTGCCGTGGAGAAGCATGCGGTGGAAATTGTACCTAGCATGTTGGACGCGACCAAATTAGCATGAGACGTTGCAGGTACACAGTAGACAGGAGGAGGTGACGTAGGCTAGGTATTCATGTGAACCAAGAGTGTCGTGGAAGATGGCCCAGACTGGTCACATGTCTTGTGGTGGTGAGGTATAGGTGCAGCAGGCTGACATGTCCAACATCACATACCATTGTAGGTAACCTACCATACAATGTAGGTACCTAGGTACTGTGACCCATGCAGCGATCTCGGCATTGATCAAATACATGGCTACCAGCATTCACCGTAACCGTCACCCAGTCACATGTTATGCAGGTACCACTCCCCGCATGCAGGTGCCCACGATGCTGTCTCGGCCCTGAAGGTGGCAGTGGTGGGGCGGATTCCTCCACGTCGGCCACGCTAAACAACCGCCCCGCGCCGGTGGGGTGTGCCGGCAATTGACACACTTCAAGACGACAAGCCAGTTCTTGACAGAGGCCGGAATAAGACTTCAAGTCTCGATGGTCCACATCCAAAGGTACTCTCCTTACCCTCCGAGTCAGCCAGCCGCCGGAAGATAGCATTTCATCGTACCCGCTTCACCCAATCGTACGTCACGGGTATACGAGCCAGCGGTTAAGCGTTCTACCGTTTGTAGCAGTGCATTACACGCACCGAGAGGACGGATTTCAAGGCAATAGCTAGGGCTTGGGGCAGGAGCAGGAGATATAGACGCATACGACAGCACCTCGGGAGCATCTGAGACCACAGTTTACCTTTGTCTCCAATCACCACCTCAGCTCAAGTACAGATCCATCCATCGAAACAAATTGAAAACGCTCCTTGTCGGATACTACCCGCCATGGCTGAGAAGCTCAGGATCGCAGTGATTGGAGCAGGCATGGGAGGTTTAGCTGCTGCTTTGTCACTTGCCAAAGCCGGTCACAAAAACATCACAGTCTACGAACACGCTTCAAACATGGGCTTTGTGGGTGCAGGTATCCAGCTTGCACCGAACATGGCGAGGATTCTTGACAGACTAGGCTGCTGGGAAGCGATCGAAGCTGAAGCTGTCCAGTGTGCCAACACATCTATTCGAGAGGGCCGTTCGGACAAGGAGTTAGGTTATGTCGATCTGGGTTATGTCCAGGAAAAGTTCGGATACCCACATATGGTCGGTCATAGAGCAAGTCTAGCCAATGGACTCTACGAAGGTTGTCAACGCGAGAGCGGAATCAGGTTTAAACTGGGGTACATCGTCTCGGATACTCATTTCGGCTCAAAGCCAACTTTCAACATCACACCCAGTCAAGGGGGGGAGACACACCAGGTTGAATGCGACATTCTCATCGGGGCCGACGGAGTCAAGAGCAACACTCGTGTTGCTATGCTCAAGGAGTTGGGCATGACAGGCTCGGTCCGCGACTCAGGACAAGCCGCGTACCGCATCATGTTGACTCGGGACCAGATGAAGCACGATCCAGAACTCCTCAAACTCATTGAATCAGACACAGTGACGCGCTGGATCGGCGAGAAGAAGCATATCATCGCATACCCCATCCACAATAAGCAAATCTACAACCTGAGCACAGCACAACCCGACGTCAATTTCGCTGGTGCGCCAGATGCGCAGTATACTACCAAGGGGAGTAAGTCGGCGATGTTGCAAGTCTACGGTGACTTCTGTCCAATGATACAAA
This sequence comes from Plenodomus tracheiphilus IPT5, assembly GCA_010093695.1. Taxonomy (NCBI): domain Eukaryota; kingdom Fungi; phylum Ascomycota; class Dothideomycetes; order Pleosporales; family Leptosphaeriaceae; genus Plenodomus; species Plenodomus tracheiphilus. The sequence continues at coordinate 236,466 of MU006335.1, forward strand.
ACATGCTGAACTTGGTGCCCGAGGGCGACGTTGTGGAGTGGAAGTTGAGAGTCCATGATCCACTGGACACTTGGATCCATGGTAGCACAGCACTCGTTGGCGACGCATGCCATCCTACACTTCCTCACATGGCCCAGGGCGCCGCCCAAGCCATTGAAGACGGTGCGGTACTTGGAGTCGTTCTGAATCCTTCGCGCATCTCAGATTGTCACCCCAAAACAATCGAGCGCGCACTCCGTCTCTACGAAAGCCTTCGTAAACCACGGGCGGAAACACTCGTCGATTTGGCGGCTGAGAGCGGGCGAGCGATGCATCTTGGTGCTGGTAAAGCAAAGGAGGAAAGAGACAGAGCGTTCGCGGCTGCAAAGGCCGGATCTGGATCAGTCCCAGATAAGTGGGCAGATGCAGATGTGCAGGCTCAGGTTTATGGCGTGGATGTTGTTGCTGATGCAGAGAAGTTATGTCAAGAGGAGGGTTTTATTGCAAAGCTATAATTTATAAATACTACTAAAGTACCTTACAATTAAGCAGTCTACATAGTCAAGCAGTCTACTATGCTAAGACCCTACTAAAATACTACTTTAGCTCTTTGTAACGTACTTCACGTACGAGTGGCCAGCACGTACGAGTGGCTGGGCTTTGCCAAGACCCTACTAAACTTCATACTACTATTAATGCCTTAACGCAGTAACGTAAAAAAGTCCTTGAATAAGCGTTAAATATAGAGTGCGCTTCTAGCTATCTAATAAGATGTAACACTTACTATACTAAAGGCTATAGAGATCTTTAAAGTACTAGAAAGGATGCTTAAATAATAACACGCAGGAACCTCTTTAAGACGTAATTATAACCCTAACTTAATAAAGCTACTTAAGATAGAAGAGGAGGTAATTATTAAGCATGTCCTTAACCTTGCTGCGTAAGGATTTTTACCCTATCTTACTACTATTAAAGATATAGCTAATTCTTTACTTAAAGCCTACTACTATAACCTTACTAGTAAGAACTAGGCTATAACCTTTATTAAATATTACCTTAAGTTTAAAGTTAAGTTTAATTAAAAGTATAACTATAAGAGAGCCCTCTATAAGGATCTAAGGATTATTTAAAGCTAGTTCTACCTTATAGAGTATACTAAAGCTAAGTATAGTATCTTAGATAAAGAGACTTATAACTTTAATAAGACTAGCTTTATAATAGATATTATATTAAGAGAGGTAGTTATTATAGGTACTATAAGGTCCTAGTTATAAGCAATAGTACTTACTTTACACTAGATAAAATAGTGTAGAGATAGCTATAGGTATAGTATTAATATAAGAATAATACTTATCCCCTCTAAGCTATATATAAAGCGTAGGTTTTACGTAGCTTAGTTACTTTAGATCTTATAATAGGTGCAGCCACGAAACAGCTATAAGATAGCAAATAGCACCCTATTGCGTACTATTCTAGGAAATTTACAGCACCTAAAGAAAATTACAACATATATAATAAAGAATTAATAGCTATAGTAGATGTATTTTAGCATTAGAGGATCTACGCAGAAAGCTACTTAGACCTTAAGGTCTATACTAACTATAAGAACTTAGTAAACTTTATAATAACTAAAACCCTTAATTAAAGACAAGTATAATAGGCAGAGCTTTTAGGTTAATATAAGTTTAAAATTATCTATACACTAGGAAAAGATAATAGTAGAGTAGATGCGCTTAGTTAACAAACTAACATTGCTAGAACAAAGAACATTATTAATAATGCGATCCTTAAAGTTAACCTAGACAGATTATTAGGACCTGCTAGATTAATTAGCGCAGTACTTACTATTGCACCTAAAGTACCTAAAGAACTTTAGGAAGTAGTTATTTAAAGCTACTACGATAACCCTATACATAGTTACCTAGGCATTTAAAGAATAATAGAACTTATCTTAAGGAACTACTAGTTTAGTAATATAAAAGAAAAGGTTACTAAGTTTATTAGAAAATGTGCAGACTATTAGAAGAATAAATACAGTACCTACGCACCTTATGGTAAGATGTAAGCACTTAAGTTGCCTATAGCACCTTAGGAAGACATCTTAATAGACTTTGTAACAGACCTACTACTATTAAGAGATCTAGTAATAGGATTCGCATATAATACAATCATGCTAGTAATTAATAGATTTACAAAAGGAGCAGAGTACGTACTATTTAGAAAAGACTTCATGGCAGTATAGCTAGCCTATGTCTTTTATGATTAAATTATCAGGCATTATAGAATTCTAAAATTAATTATTAGCAACAGAGACAAGCTCTTCACGTCTAACTTTTAGACTGCGCTTCTTGCTACTATTAGAACACAAAGAAAATTATCTATAGCCTTTTATCTAGAAACAGATAGATAAATAGAATAAATAAATTATACTATAAAAGCCTACCTATAGATGTATGTAAACTAACAATAAAATAATTAGGTTTTGCTATTGCCTGCTGCGCAATTAGCCTATAACAACAAAGTATTAGAATCTATAGGAAAATTACTATACTTTACTAATTATAGAAAACACCTAAACCTGTTTACAAGGACACTACTATTACTAAAAACAGAAGCAGCTATACTTATAGCTAAAGAACTAAAGAAAGTTTATGAATAAATAAGCTAAGCGCTTAAGACTACTTAACGCAACAGCATTTTACATGTTAATAAAAAGAGAAAAATAGCACCTTAGCTAAAAAAGGGGGATAAAGTGTATCTTCTTATAAAGAATCTACGCATAATATAACTAAATAAGGGTTTAGATTATATTAAAGTTAGACTATTTTTAATCAAGAACTAGAAAGGACTAGTTACGTATACACTTAACCTTCTACCTAACGCTAGAATACATCCTAGATTCTATATCAAGATGTTAGAATATGCTAACCCTTTAACTCTATTGCAGACAACATTCTATTATAAACTATAGGAAGAAAACAAGTTTAAAGTTAAAAAAATAATAACACACTAAGGAATCCAAGGCAATAAGGAGTACCTAGTTAAGTAGTTAGGATACCCTAACTTAGAAAACACATAGGAACTAGAAACAAACCTTATAAACTGCCGCTAGCTTCTAGTATAGTATCGCCATACTACCTAGTAACGCAGGAACTAGGTTCTACAGGGGCTAACGTTTGTTCTAAATCCTAGTTTAAGGATTCTAAAGCCTTAAGCTCATCTAACATAGGTAGACTAGCATTAAAGATACGCTATTCTTCGCGATGAAGAGCTAGCTTCTGCTTTTGAATCTGTTGCAGCTTGTTATGACGGGCGCGCATTCAGAGGACTACTAACTCTGCTTCTATTTCATCTGTTGCTAGCGCAGCCTCCTCTAGCTCCTCCTGCTATTCTAACTCCTTCACCTGACAATTAAGCTTAGAGAAATCTAGTATTAGGATTTCCTATAGGACACATTCTTTCGCACCTATATATTTGCAATTCCTACATTTCTTACTTAAAGACAAGAGCTTGCAAGGCAAGCTCTTCTGTACACAACAGGCGCAGGACACTATAGTAAATAAACCCTTGTTATTAATACAATTGCCCTAGAGATAATAATAATAAATAGCCTAGGAACTTATAAGGACATAAGCTAAGAAGGGGAGGATAGTGTTACAAACCTTAAGATAGGACTGTAGCGTTTAAGAACATAGACAACCCTAGGCCACTAAGGTACAACCAAGCGCGGGGACTATAGTACGCTAAAGGTATCACGTGATAATTCTTATAAGTCTTATTTAGTCTTATAGATTCTTGCCATAAGAAACTATAAGAATACATAAGAAAGCATAAGGGCTATAAGAAGGCTTAAGTATATAGTAAGACACAATGGACTCTTATAGTTAATTATATTTAACCTAAATAATAGGAAGCAATACATTATTCTTACTATCTAACCTTCTTAATACTCTTTACAGAAGCGCACTCTTACTGTCTTAGTACCAAGTACACCCTGTCTACGTTCCTCTAACATTTATACTTAAGAACTAACCTTTGCGTTCTAACACCAGCTGCTTTATATTATAGCCACTTAGATCCTTACACTCCTATCTATGTTCCTCTAACATTTATACTTAAGAACTAACCCTTACGTTCTAATACTAGCTGCTTTATATCGTAGCTACTTAGATCCTTATACTTTACTCTTTAAGCGTAAGCTTATAGAGTTTATTATTAAGACAGATAGTCTCTTTAATCAAGCTATTAAGGGAGTTAACACAGTAACCTATTCTTATAAGCTTAGCTTATATAGCTAGCTTAAGCCCTTAATAGTATATACGTATTAGTACTTAATTATCCTATTTAAGATATTCCTTATACTACTAGAATTAAGTTATATAGTCTATAGTAGAATAAGTTTATTAAAGGTTCTATATCTTTTAGTCTATAATAACTAACTCCTTAATAGGTAAGAAAACTTATGTAATCTTAGGTTTAAATAAGTCCTAGCTCTTTATTAATTTATTATTAATATTATTATTAATTCCTTTATCTATATATCTCTTAATAAAGGGTGTAATCTACTTCTTAGCATCCCCTCTTATATAAGTAGATGCTAGTATAACTTAGTTAACTTTTTTAACGTAGTTATTAATATAGAAGTATTAGTCCTATTAGAGTAGCTAGGATTTAAGCTTAGCCCTATCCCTATAGTAGAGGTCAGGTCAGGCGCCTTAAATACTACTACCTCTAGCCTAAGAGGACTTAGGAATGTCTATGTTTATATTACTTATATTTAAGGTATTTAAAGTGTAAGGATCTAAGTAGCTATAATATAAAGCAGCTAGTGTTAGAACATAAGGTTAGTTCTTAAGTATAAATGTTAGAGGAATATAGATAAGAGGTACTTGGTACTAAGATAGTAAGAGTGCGCTTCTATAAAGAGTATTAAGAAGGTTAAGTAGTAAGAATAATATATTACTTCCTATTATTTAGGTTAAATATAATAAGCTATAGGAGCTTATTACCTAAGATTATATACATAATAATTCTAATATCCTATTATCTTATAGAATCCTATATTATCCTAAGTGTAGTACTTTATAGGATTATGTAGGACACTATAGGACACATATAATATTATCCTACGCTAATCTTCTACTAAGCGTATAGGATCACGTGCCCTACAGGGTAGCGTCATCTATTGGTCCTAATATGCTAACCTTCTTACTAACTGTCTTAAGGTAATCCATATAATCACTTTACTACTTAGACTTGCTGTGCCCCTTCCATTAGGTTCGTAACAAAGAGAAGGATTCTACTATATTAGGATTAAGAAAGGCTAAGAATAGATAATAGTATTTAAAATAAAATATAGACTTTTTAAGTATATAGTTATACTATTTAGATTAATAAACGCGCTAGCAACCTTTTAATTAGTTATTAATAACGCGCTCTATGAATACCTTAGGATCTTTACTATAGTATACCTAGACGAGATACTAGTATACTCTAAAGGATCGCTGCAGGAACATGTTAAACATATTAAAAAAGTGCTTAAGAAGCTTAAGGAATATAAGCTATACCTATAGCCTAGGAAGTGTAAATTCTATATTAAGCAAATAGAATACCTAGGCTTTATAATATCTACTAAGGGAGTAAAGATAAACCTAAAGAAGATAGTAGCTATATAGGAATAGCTAAAACCTAAAATAGTTAAAGATATACAGTCCTTTCTAGGATTTACTAACCACTACTAGAGGTTTATTAAGGATTACTTAAAAATTACTACGCCTCTCTTAGATATTATAAAGAAAGACATAGGATTCTACTAGAATAAGGAATATTAAGAGGCTTTTAATTAAATTAAGTAGATATTTCTTAAAGCGCTTGTACTAGAGATATACAACCTAAAATAAGAAATAAGAGTTAAGATAGATGTATCTAACTACGCACTTAGAGCTATACTAGTATAGCAGTACCTAGATAAGAAATAGAGACTAGTATTCTTCTATTTAAGAAAGTTCTTAGGAGCAGAATGCAATTATAATGTTTATAATAAGGAACTACTAGGAGTAGTTAATGCCTTTAAATAATAGGAGGTATACCTATTAGGGTTACTATACTATATTAAGGTCTTCTTAGATTATAAGAACCTATTAATATTTATAACTACTAAGAAGCTTAATTAATAATAAGTTTAATAGGCTAAGCTACTAGCTTAGTTTAACTTTAAAATAATACATCGCGCTAGAACGCTTAATAGAGTAGTAGACGCCCTAAGTTACTATTCTAACTTAAAGGGAAAAGACTATAAAGAACTACACAATGCTATATTTAGGAAGACACCTAATAGTAGTCTACGTTATAACTAGCTAGAACTAGCTAGGATAGCTAAGGTAGCTATGTAGATGCAATTACTTTAATAAGATTAGTAGTAGAAGGTAGCTAACTAGCAGTTTAAGCCTAAGGAAAACAGCTCTAATAAACTGCTATAAGATAAAAAGGAGTATAGAGAAATAATTTAAGGCTATTAAATATACATACCCCTATATATAAGATTAAGTCTTATATAAGAACTATATAAGTCCCTAGAATATAGATATATATCTACTAAAGAAATAGTTAGATAACTAGCTAATGTATTTACTATACTACGCTTGCAAGTATAGGTATAGGAAATACTAGGTAACTGTTTAGCTTATTACTAGAACAAGCCTAAGAGATATAAGCCCTATAGCCTGCTACAGCCCTTAGAGCTACTAAAATAACTATAGACTAGTGTTATAATAGACTTTATAGTAAAGCTCCTAAAATTATTAGAACCTAGATCTGCCTAGCTATATAACATAACATTAGTAATTATTTATTAACTAACTAAGGTAGTAAAATTTATACTAATAGAAGAATTAATAACTATAGAAGAATACGCCTATAAAGTTACTAGAGCACTAGTCTTAGAGTATAGATTGCCTAAGGAAATTATTATAGATAGAGATAAGCTATTTACGTCTAAATATTAGGACACGTTTATAGCTAAACTTAGAGTAAGAAAGAAGCTATTAACTAGTTTCTACCCTAAAATAGATAGTTAAACTAAATAAATAAACTAGACCCTAGAATAGTACTTACGCATGTACGCTAATAAGCTATAGGATAACTAGGTTAAACTCCTGCTAACAGTATAGTTAGCCTATAATAGTACTTAGTCTATAATAATAAAATATTTACTATACTACGCAAACTATAGGTATAAGCCAAGCGCTTACTAAGACCTAAAGGATATTCTAAGCATCTTAGCTAGAGTAGAAGATAAAGCTTACCTTATGTAAGAATTACACAATAAATTAAGTTAGAATATAGCCTAAAGGAACCTTATAACATCTAAAGTAGTAAATAAATAAAGGATTAAGGGACTAACCTTTAAAAAGGGGGATAAAGTCTTCTTATTATAATAAAACCTAAAGACTAAAAGACTATATAAGAAATTAGATAATCTATAAATTAGACTATTTAAGATCCTAGAATAGAAAGGACTAGTTAATTTTAAGTTATAGCTACCTACTAGCATGCGTATCTACCCTATATTCTATAAAAGGTTATTAGAACTAGTACTACTAGAAGCTAAGCTAGCGACTAAGGTTAAGCTTAAGGATAATAAGTATAAGGTTAAAGAAATTAAGGACCTGCAGAAAGACGCCTATTAGTAGAAATACTTAGTTAAGTAGCGCAGATAGCCTAAGAGCTAGAACACTTAGGAACTAAAGGAAAACCTTACGCACTGCAAGGAATTAGTATAAAAGTACTACTAATAAAATCTAGGAGAAGAATAGGAGGTGTCCTGTCTAAAAGAAAGAAGTTAAAAGAAGGGTTAAAGGGGTTAGCCTGCAGCTAGCCTAAATTAGCTAATAATTTAGATAGTAGCAGTGTAGCAAGAGGATCTATACCTAGAGCTATTTCCCCCTTAGCTTCTTTTACCTAATCTTAAAAATTTAAGATAGTAAGATCTTAATTAGAAAATAAGCGCTCTTGCGCCTTAGCCTCTAGGAGTTCTAGTTTGCTCTAAGCTAGCTAAGCCTTTAGATATATAATCTCTAGCTATTTTTAATATTTCTCTACCTAAACCTTCTCCTACTCCTCTTTAGAAATAAAGAAAGAACACTCTACCTTTATAGCAATACACCTAGTATAATAACTAGTTACTATATCTATAAAGCACTAGAGATTCTTCTTATTATAATATTTATAATAAAATAGCATTTCTAAACTCTTCTCTTAGACTTATATAGCACGCGCATAACATTCCTTAGTTAAAGTTAGTTTATAAGGCTAATAGGGTTAAGTAACTTTTAGTATAGTTAGGGAAATAGGGAGGAAGGGGAGTATATAATATAATAGGGCAGCTTAGGCCCTATATACTACCTAATACAGGATATGCAGAATAGAATAATAATTACCTAAGGTATTAGGATAATAACCCTAAGAGGGGGGATAATGTTACAGGTAATAAAAGTAAGAATAGAGGGGAAGTAGAGGGTCTATAACTTCTATAGCTAAAAGGCCTAAGTAACATAGTTAGCGTTAGATTGCCTAAGGACTACATAACCTAGCATCCTACCAAGAGCTAACTATCTAGGACAGCATGCTAGCAATAGGATAGCAAACTATTATAACCCTCCCTAACATCTAGGATAGATAGGATAGATAGGATAGTAGCATAGATTGTAATAGATATATAAGGATAGAAAGGTTTTATTATTATACTTATTATAGTTAACTTAAATAGTTTATCTCCTATATAGATTAAACTTATTAGCTTAGTAATAAGATTAAATTATCTTTCTTAAATACTCTTGCCCTATGCCTTTATATTGCTAGATAACTTCCACGTAAGGTCTTATACCTTTCTACTTACCTGCTACCCCTTTAGACTAGAATAGAGTAGTATACCCCCTCTGTGTAACATAGTTCTTATATGTTAGATTAGTATTTCTTTAATTATACGTATTAGTTAACTTAATCTATTCTTTCTTAGGCCTATTTTAATGCATTAAGTATTATTTCTTCTTTAGGGTCCTTAAGTTTAGATTTGGATAGCTTAATTAGAGCTTCCTTCTAGTTATATTATTTAGGCATTTCTAAGGGATTAGTTAAGACTTTAGGAATAGGCGTTGTCCTATCTATTACGTCTAGTTTAGTAAGTAGTTAAGCATAGTCTACTTGTCCTCTATAGTCTCCTAGGGAGTACTATAGCTTACTATGTTAATTTAGCAAATAACTTTATTCTTAGATCTATAGTCCTTAATTATGTAGCCTTCTTTACTATAAGCATAGTAGGTAATTATTTTTTTATTATTAAACTACTTTTTTCTATAGTTCTTCTTAGGCTTGCCTTTAACTATATTATTAATATGCATTAGCTTATAGCTATAAGTTTAGTAAATACCTTAAGGTTAGGGTTTATATAGTTATTATTATTGCCCTTAGTTAGGTTAAGTCCTTTAATAACGTCTAGGGTTAGTATCCTATATAGGTACCCTAGAATAGCTTCACTCTATAAGCGTAAGCTTATAGAGTTTATTATTAAGATAGATAGTCTCTTTAATTAAGCTATTAAGGGAGTTAATATAGTAACTAGTTCTTATAAGCTTAGCTTATATAGCTAGCTTAAGCCCTTAGTAGTATATATGTATTAGTGCCTAATTATCTTATTTAAGATGTTCCTTGCACTAGTAGAATTAGGTTATATAGTCTATAGTAGAATTAGTTTATTAGAGGTTCTATATCTTTTATTCTACAATAACTAATTCCTTAATAGGTAAGAAAACTTATCTAATCTTAGGCTTAAACAAGTTCTAGTCCTCTATTAATTTATTATTAATATTATTATTAATATTCTTATTTATATATCTCTTAATAAAGGGTGCAATCTACTTCTTAGTATCTCTACTTATATAGGTAGATGCTAGTATAACTTAGTTAACTTTTTTAATATAGTTATTAATATAGAAGTATTAGTCCTATTAGAGTAGCTAGGATTTAAGCTTAGCTCTATCCCTATAGTAGAGGTTAGGTTAAGCACCTTAAATACTACTACCTCTAGCCTAGGAGGACTTAGAAGTGTCTATGTTTATATTACTTATATTTAAGGTATTTAAAGTATAAGGATCTAAGTAGCTATAATATAAAGTAGCTAGTATTAGAATATAAAGGTTAGTTCTTAAGTATAAATAGTAGAGGAACGTAGATAGGAGGTACTTAGTACTAAGATAGTAAGAGTGCGCTTCTATAAAGAGTATTAAGAAGGTTAAGTAGTAAGAATAATATATTACTTCCTATTCTTTAGGTAAGTTAAGTTAAATATAATAAGCTATAGGAGCTTATTACCTAACACTATATACTTATTATAATAGTTCTAGTAGTTATAAGCATCATAAGTAATAGTTACTACGTGAACTATTAGTAGTTATAATAGTTGCGCGCAGAGCTATTAGTTACGTAACTATTATTAGAGGTAGTTACTACTTAGGCTAGCGCTTCTAGGGTTATTCCTATAGGCTGTTTTTAGGGCTAATATAGGGATTGTAACAATTACTACCTATACTAGCACCCCTCTTAGCATTTTAACTTAAGTCTCTATAACTTTACTATATTTCCTTAGCTTAATTCTTATTAATTAGCATAGAATTATATCTACTCTTAAGTAGATTATAGTCTATATATCTTACTTTATAAGTATGCTTATTAAGTATATCTAGAGCGTACACTAACTAATTTTTAGGCTGCTAATAATACTAATACTAATAAGCCTTCTAATAATAATAATAATAATAACTAGGGTAGTGCTAATACTAGTAATAGTAGTAGAGCTAATAGTAGTAGTAGTGTAAGTAGTAATAGTGCTACGCTAGGTAGTAATAGTAGTAGAGAGTAAGTATAGCGTAGGTATAGCGCAATTCTTTATAAATTATATTATACTATTCCTATACTTATAGATACCTATAGGCCTAAGGCTATATCTAGGCTAGAGGCTATATAAGAAGTTATACTTCTTTAGTATATTCCTTATATATTACTTATAATCCTTACTTCCTTTTCTAGTATAAGGAGCTTAACCTAAGTTTATATTATTAAATTATATTATCTATATTTTTAAAGTCTAAGGCTAGGGTCTAGGTATCCTAGGATTTATTATAGCCTTTCTAGCGAAGTAGATACTATAGTTAACCTTTTCTTTTCTACTTCCCTAAGATTTTCTCTACCTCCTAAACTTCCTCTCCTTTAGGTATTATATCTAGTAGGAGGGTATTACCCTCTTCTTCTATCCTAGGATTCTAATATTCTAATAGGGAGACGTAGAAGACGTTATAAATATAATATAAGGGTAGAAGAAGTAAGTAGTATACCTGCATTCTAATTATGCCTTATATCTAGAATAGGCTAATAAACTTACTAGATAGTTTCTTACTAGATTATTTAGCTAAATTAATATACTTAGTACTAAGTAGTACTAGGTCTCCTAGGTAGAAAGTTTCCTCTTTATATTTCTTATTATAGTATTAACTTTAATATTTATATACTTTCTTAAGCTATTCTTTTATTATTGCTCTTATACTATATATATGCTTTACTCTTTTAATTATATCTAGTATCTCCCCCTCTAGCCTGCTAACCTTAGGAGGCTTAGTAAGTAAGGGGTGCTTACTATATACTACCTAGAATAGGGTAACTTTTATTAAATTATATACTAAGTTATTATAGGCGAACTAGGCTATAGCTAGAAGCTTTACCTAGTCCTCCTAAGAGTGTGTTATAAACATTCTTAGGTATTATTCTAGTATCTAGTTCTAGTATTCTATTTACCTATCTATCTATAGATAGAAGGCAGTGCTTAGCCTACGCTTTACCTGTAGTTAGTAGTAAATCTTAGTCTAAAATAAAGAAGTAAAGATTACTCCTCTATCTAATATAATACTTTTCTAGATCTTAAACTTTAATATAATATATATAAAGTAAGTATTTATAAACTATTTTATATCCTATGTCTTTAAAGTAGGTATATAGAGTGCTATCTTTAAGAAGTAATATACTATTATGAGGATTATATTAAATATGTAACCTATAGAGTCCTTTACTAGTAGTAGGCTAGTAATAAAGTCTAGTATAACTTCCTTAAAGATTTCTCTAAAGACTAGTAGTAGTAATAGCTTCTTATATTAGCTATACCTTAGAGTTTTACTCCTTTAGTAAATTATACATGTCCTTATATAATCCTAAATGTCTTAATATAAAGTAGGCTAGTAATAGGTCTTCTTAATTAGCTTAAGTATTCTATATACGCTAAAGTAGCCTACTATATATAAGTTATAGTTCTAGAATAAAATCTCTTGCCTAATAGTAAGTTCCTCTAGAATATACATTCTACTATTATATCTTAGGACTTCCTTTTTATCTAAGTGCTAAGTATACGCTTTTCTATAGCTTTAAGTGCTGTCCTTATATACTAAGTTTATAACCTACTACTATATAAAGGCGTCCCCTTGCTATAACTAGCGCAAGGTCTTAATAAGTAATTAGTACTCTACTATTATAGGTTTACTACTAGCTAATACTCTAGCTAGTAAGCATAGTATATATAGTGTGCACACTATAGCGCTAGTAGTAAGGACCTTTCTAGTTCTATAAACTATAGTAACGTGCGTCTTATATATACCTAATAAGCTCTACTTATCTATAGATTTACTTACTCTACTAAGTCTATCCCTTATAAGTAGTTTACTCTATAGGGTAGGTAATAGTTAGGTTAGTAATAGGTTCTCTTATACGTAATCTACTCTTCTTAAAAGGCTATCTATAGAGTTAGTTTTCCCTAATCTATACTCTACCTTAAAATTAAAGCTCCTAGATATATTACCTAGTAAGCTTATTATAGGTTTAGTTTCTATACAGCGCGTATCCTACATAGGTTATTATAGTTACTTAGCACTTATATAGTATGCTAGGTGCCTTCTAAATAATATTACTATTATTTAAAGCTATAGATAATAGCTAATAGCTCTAAATTATAAACTTTATAATTTAGCTTAGTAGCTTATAGTTTCCTTAAGATAAAAGTAACTAGGTACTATTTATTATCTTTAAAGAGTTATAAGAGGATACCTAAGATAGTAAAGGTAGAAGTATTAGTTTCTACTTAGATAGGATGCTTAGCTTTAAAGTAGTATAAGATAGGCGCACTTAAAAAGTAAGCCTTAAGTATTTTAAAAGATTTATTTATAGTAGGTATCTAAATAAAGTCTTTATCTCTCTTAAGTAAGTTAGTAAGGGGAGTAGTTTTCTTAGCGTAGCCCTTAATAAAATGTTAGTAGAAGTTAGTAAACCTTAGGAAAGATTATAGTTCTTTAATATTAGTAGGCTATAGCTATTAGGTAATAGTATCTACCTAAGCTAGATTAGTATATATACCTTACATGCTAATAATAAAGCCTAGGAAGTATACTTTATCTACTATAAAGATACACTTTAGTAGGTTAATAAATAATTCTATATTATATAATAACTAATGTATAGCGTATATAGCGCGCTAGTAGAGCTCTACTTTATTACTACTAGTATAGATAAGGATGTTATCTAGGTATACTACGTATATATAGTCTAGATGCTTAATTAAGCCCCTATTAATATAGGCTTAGAAACTAGCAGGGGTATTAGTTAGCCTAAATAGTATTACTAGATATTTAAAATAGCTATAGTGTGTGCAGAAGGCTATTTTCTATTTATCTCCTACCTTAATCCTTATTCTATAGTAAGTATCCTAGAGGTCTAGTATCTCTCTAATAAGTAGGAGTAGGTAATAATCTTTTACTATAATTATGTTTAAGCTATAATAATCTATATAAAGGTAGAGGGTTCTATCTTTCTTAGGAATAAATAGGATAAGGGCCCTGCTAGGCTAGTGCTATAGTAAATCTAGCTATTTTATAGTACTTGTTTAAAGTACTCCCTAAGTAGCTTTAGCTTATATAAGGAGAGGTTATAGAGTAGGCTATATAGAGGTTCTTTTCCTTCTAGAAGGGGAATAGTATAGTCTAAGGATTTAAAATTTAAAAGGGTAGTAGCTACCTCCTTACTAAAGACGTTAGAATAGTCCTTTAAAGCATCTAGTACGTGTAGCTCTAGCGCTATATATATTTTATAGATGTAGGCATTATATTTTAAGTTAATGCTAGTAGTCTATATAATACTAAGAAGTAATAGGTTAAGACCTAATTATTATATATCTTCTCCTAATTCTTTAGCTATAATAAGCTAGATATTAGCTACTTTATATCCCTATCTCTAAGTTTAAGAGCTATAGTTAAGGTAAATATATCCTTACTAAAGGAATAGGTTACTAAGTAGTAATAGTAAGCTCTCTTTATTAACACTATATATAGTTATCTATACATAGTACTTAATACTAGTATTATTAGTTAAGTGTACCTAGAGCGTATATACTGCGTAGGTACTCTATTACTATATCCTAATCTAACTTAATTAAGGGAGCTCTACCTCTTTAATAGGTAGTATATTTATTTCTATAGTAGTCCTTTAACTAATTAGGCTAACATCTACCTAAGGGTCTAAAATAACCTATAGTTATTTTTCTAGAGTTATGTCCCTAGTAGCGCTATATATACGCTTTATTCCTAGTAAGATATATATTAGAGCACGCCTTACTACCCCTAGATTATAGGTAAGGCTTAAACTTTTCCTATTTTATTAATGCGTATAAGGATCTAGTTTAAGTTATTACTTTTATATTTATTAGTGTAGTAGCTTACCTTTTAGCATTTAAAGTAGGTAATACTATTCTTTTCCTAAGGTAACTTATTTAAAGGAGGGGGTAGCTTCTCCCTTAACTTCTAGTCCCTATACCTTATACTAAACTTAAGTTATATGTTATAATTATATGTTAGGGAGGGTTAGTATAGGTTTTACTTAAGTGTAGAGCCTAATACTATTAGATCCTCCCTTATTACTAGTATTTAGTAGTAGTTAGTAATTACTTATTATATCTCTAGTTTTAGCTTTAAGAAAAGGTACTAGACTCTTTATTATTCTATATAAGGAGTAAGTTAGTCCTCTAAGACTTTAAGGTAATTAGTAAAGGAGTAGACTATTTAGTCCTTATACTATATTACCTAAGCGTATATTATAACTGCTTCTAGCGTACAATTAATAGGATTAGAAAGTAGGTTAAGTATATATACCTTAAAGTATAGCTAGGTTAGTACTATATTAATTACTCTAAACGTGCACTTAAAGTGCGTGTATTATAATTCCTATAGGTCTCCTACTAGGTACTATATAGCCTAGAGGACCTTATCCTTATTATAGTAGAAAGTCTATAGTAATAGTAAGAAGGCTCCCTTATATAAGTAAACAATCAGATGGCAAGCCTGCATTAGGAAATTGATGCACCCCAATAGGGTAATCCGGGCCTCGTGTACGGCTTTCGCGCTACGCTCGAATAGGGAATTAGCCTCAACGTCCGCCATAAAAAAGCCTCCACCGTTATTTTCCCTCCCTCTCTTGCTCCCATTGCTCTCTACTCTAATCCCTTCCGTCCGCACCCCCTCGTCCGCGCCCAGCTGCCGCCCCTTGGCCAACTCGAAGCTACTATCCTTCAATAGGCATTTTCCCAAATTCCGCTGCCCGCTCGGAAGAGTTAGGCTGCCTCAACACGGTGCCCGATTGTTTCTTCTTCGGTCCTGATAGTGGTTGACCACTCCAGTCCTCGCACACGCCAAGTCTCCCAAATTCACACACCTCTAGACTTCTACGCGCAACACAAAACAATCGGACCATTCTATGTGCGGGATGCCTCCCACATTCATTCTGTCTAGGCTCTCCTTCCTTTCCACACTGCTGTCACTCAGAGCTCATCTGCGGTCAAACAAGTAGTGCTCGCCCGCCGCACGGTCTAGCCCTTCACTGAATCAAACTGATTAGCCTCCTTCCCCCTCACTCTGCTTCAGCTTCGCCAGGGCGTCAGCGCTCCAGCGACCCACTGTCTCACGTATGACATGGTCAAGAAAGATCGCATGACCCTGCATGCTGTAGTCTCAGCTCTAGTCACTCCGCCTCCTGCACCTTGCTCCTTCAGTGGAACACGCCCTCCAACCTGCTCTCTCAGCATACGTCATGCCCGGACGGGCTCTCTCTCTTAGACGCGGTCCTTCACTCACATGAGACGCTAGTCTCGCGCTCAGGGTCTTACAATACTTCGCCATGCATAGCGTGTCTGCAGTGCCTGTAGTGTTGCAGTGTTGCAGTGGAACGAGCAAGGGGCAGAGGTCAGGAGGCTGCCAGCTGGCGACTCGGCGTTGCCGTTGGCGTAGCAAGTGCGAGAAACAGGACCGTGCCGACATCCTGCTCTAGCCAGAAGGATATAATTTCCGGTCAATGGCGCCTACGCTCAGTTCTGGTCACCCGGCATCATCTCTTCCCACCTTCGGTTCTTCTGCGGAATACGCTCGCCAATCCGGGCTCAGTTATCCGTGTTCTGCTTCAGCTGGGTCTGTAAGCGACGACGCAGTCAAGCACTTGTTGTCTTGATCGGCGTTTTAGCATTGGCGTTAGCATGACCTGTGAGAGATTGGTAGAACCTTCTCTGCCATCGTTTTGGCCGAAGGGAGAGCGCTGCCTGGTGAATAGCCTCCATACTCGTGTCTCAGTTTGGTTTCCCGGCGTCGTCACCCCAATTCCTTCAGTCGAAAAGATACCACGACCACCCTCTCTCGTGTCACTAGTTCTTCTGGTGCGAGACCCAGCGGTATTACGCGGTAAAGCACTTGCATACCGCATGGACCTTGTGACCTTTGTGCAGGGTGCTCCGCCTTGTCTGAGACGCTAGGATTAGCTCTGTTCTAGCATGTGCTGCAGTTGATGATCCGGTGATCGAAAAAAAGCTGACGATCGAGGGCTCTCTCTCTCAGTAAGTTTGAAAGAAACTCAGGGTGGCGCTCAGAGAGTCATGCGTACCCTTGGTACTTCCGCAGCAATAGTCAAGCCAGGAGTAAGATATTGTTAAATGAAGAGGGTCGCGTCAGAGACACCAAGGATGGGCACTACGATCGATCTAGCGTCATTATCTAGATGTCTCCTCCCCTGGAAGAGTCGTCAGCTCGGTGAGTTGTTTTTCTATTTAAACCTCTACATACGCCACAGTATCCTCAGCCAGAGTCCATCAGATCCTGTCATAGTCTTACAATGGCTACTTTTACTTCAGTTCCTCAGACCAATTCCTCTCAATTTAAACATTACGACCCTACGTTACTCAAGCGTACCAAATCTAAGGCTAAGGCTAAGGATACAGGGCACACTCTTCGTAGAGATTATACAGAGGAGGCGTATGACAATCTAGGATTGCTACATCAAGGTATTATTTGCTCGTCAGGCATGCGAGCGACTCAAAACAGACTGACTCATGTGCAGACACTGAGGGTGACCTTCATGCCGTCCCTCAACAGACACTACAGTCCCAGGCAATGGGCCCTGTGAAGGAGATAGACTCAGCAATTTGCGATCTACTTGGAGCAGGCCATGGCAAAAGCATGTACGATATCGCGTCTGGCGACCGTCACTACCAGTTTGGCTGTGAATTGCTTGATGAGGGAGGAATAGGTTACGCCACACGCGTTGCAACATCAGATTCGGCTACAAACGGGTTGCTTCATAGAAGCAGTCAAGGCAAGTATTGAAGTAAGTTGTGGTGCTGATGTCACTAACGGGCATAGACTTCCATTTAATTGACACGGTTGAAGAGCACGACAGCGCTGCACACGATCAGCCTAGCAACAAGGCCTCTGACCATCAGGAGAACAATTACGACCTGACTGCCGGCAATGAAAGAGACCATGTTAGCCAGCGCGATGATCCTGACGCAGCTATAGAGCACCCTTTCTCTGTAAGGGATATGGAAAGTCCTTGTCATAGTGACTACTGCTAAATCACGCAACAGGGCCACATTGACACCGTCCAAGAGGGATCACCAACAGAGGACAGAACGTTTTTTGGTACCATTGGCGTAAGAAACGGACTGTCTGCACCATGTGAACGATCGCGTCATTCTTCAGTTGTTGCTGCGACAACAATCACCCCAGCAGCAGCGACGGACGTTATATTGGTGCCAGAGCCGGAAGACGCCCATCCAGCCAAGCGGCAAAGGCTGGCTGAGCGACAGGCACAGAGCCCTATTCTCGAGCCTGCATCCACGCCCAAGTCACCGTCTCTACCAATGCTTAGCGGCCAAGCTTCCCGTTCCATCCCTAGCCCTCGAGCCGCTGGCCGCAAAGACGATGGCGCCACAAACCTAGTCCTGCCTCCAAGCGATCTCCGCGATGAAGAAGATGACCACAACGCACATGTCCACGGAACAATTGATGAACTACCGCAGTTAACAAGCTTTGTCTCTTCTTTTAAAGGGATAGAAGATGAACAAGATATCGTTGATAAAATTGGGGAGAGTTTTGAGGACAAACTCAGCCACAACAAGGACGGATTCAGCATGGGCAGGGACTGGGCACCCAAGAGGAAACGTGGGCTATCAAACACTGCTAATAGACCACTATACTACAATAAGGAACCTATGAGGGCACAGCAACAACTAAGACCGAGTCATCCACGACAAAAGCCAATGTCGGGACGGCCCAGGATTGATAGGGGGCTTCGATCTTGCTCCCCACAATCATCCTCTCCAGGCACAACGGCTGACGACGGAACCAACATCAACTATAGACCCAGCCTCGACATGTCTTGTGAGATAACCGATCTCACACTCTGCGCTATCCCAAATGGGTCGTCGATCGTGGCAGCAACTGTCCGTTATCGCGACTCAAATCAGTCTCTCGACCCAGTAGCTTTGGGTCACAAGTTCTTCGGCAAACAAGGCAAAGTCATCCGCATGACCCAGCTATCGCCGGATTCGTGGGTACTGCTAGGTTACCGGTGTAACGATAGTGCCCCAGGCTTATGCAATCACAGAAGCTTGAATGCGGAGTGGATGAGCAGTTCCCACAGCGATACTGCTAGTCCTGAAACGGACTCAGACGATGACTGGGATAAAGAAGGCAAGAATGGCGATCAAGGCACAGAAGTATACGGCCGACGAACGCACAAGCACTGGCTAGAGTCAGACGAAGAGCTTTTGCTGTCATTAAAGGATAAGCAGGGTATGGAATGGAAGGAGGTGTGTAAACGCTTCCCAGGACGGTCGCCTGGCGCAGTAAAGGTGCGGTACTATATGTTGCACAAGAAGAACTAGTAATATCCCCCACTACGTAGCGAGAACCACTCCGTAACGAGATGGCTACACACAATAATCATCCTAAGTCTCCCCTGCGCAAGTAGATGAAGGTACAGCTAGTGTACTAGATATATCTAGCTATTTCTGCACCTAATGCCGGTGTCTGAATACAAAAGTACCGTCTCGTTGATAGCGCTGTCGATCGTTTCGTCATGACCTCCGGATCTGCTCTAACCATGTTACCCCTGTTCAACAACGACTATCGACAGAACTCTCGATTTCAGAGCCATGTTATGCTAGTGCTGCTATAGAAGAATCAACAATTAAGATTTAAAGTCGATTAGCGCTCAGGGCTGTATCTTCCGGGAGTTTCGCCGATCGGAAAGAGGGGTTCATGATATTTCAACTCAGCGTGCTCTTCTAGCGCTCCCCACTATACATTAGCGGCTGTGTAACTTACTGTATCGAATTCTGCCACTCACGCGTGCCCTGTGGCGCATTAGAATATATTTTTTAGTTTGTCTAGTTTGCTCAGTTTGTTTGTAAGCAAGGGCTGTTCACGGTTGTTATGGTAGAAATGGTTGCGACAGCATTCCAACAGAGGGTTGACGATGAATGCTAGACGGAACTTGAATTGCGCAGCGCTTTCTTCCATTCCTTTCAGCCCTTTACGCCTTAACTTGCATGCCATCACTGTACCACGATCCCTTACGTGATCAAGCATGCGACTACTCACGGCTAATATAGATGAGAGCGGCTGGATACTTGCTGCTACCTTTGCGCTCAAACTACAACTCCAGATATCCGCCAACTCGTATACAATATGACAAAAAGAAAAGTATTAGGACTCACTGGGATTGCTGACCTGGACAATGAAAAACGAGTTCGCATCCTCGGCATTATCGACAAAATCCGTGAACTGGGGGTCAGCGAGAACGTTTCGCTACCTCAGGTAAGTCCCCATCTAGCGCTACAAACGAGCAACTAATTCCCTGCACAGCTCGTCGTCGTTGGAGACCAGTCTAGTGGGAAATCGTCGCTCTTGGAAGGGCTCACAGGACTCTCATTCCCTATCGCCAGTGACCTCTGCACGCGTTTCGCGACCCAGATCGTCCTCCGTCGAGCCCCAGCCGAAGATGCAGAAGTGAGAGTAACGATCATTCCCGGTCCAAGTGCTCAGGCGGACGAAGGAATCAAGGACCGCCTGATTCGCTTTGAACGAAAGCTTTCGACCGAGGATTTTGACAGCGAGGAGTTTCAAAAAATCTTTGACGAGGTGTGTTATCTTTGACACACAAGTGATGAAGTGCTCACCATCTAGGCTGCAGAATGCATGGGGATACCGGGACCGAGCACAAAAGACCTTGAGGACCTCCAGAAGCGATTCTCCGATGATATCCTAAAAATCGAGTTGTCTGGCCCTGAGCACCACCATCTTAGCGTCGTGGATGTCCCGGGGCTGTTTCACAGTGGGTAAAGATGCTATCAGTATTGCGGCTCTTTCTAACTATCAAGACCCAACCAAATATCAGACTGAGGAGGACCGGACGATAATTCGCAAGCTCATTGAAGGTTATATCACGGACAAGCGGACGATTATCTTGTATTTTTTCCTCAATCCAGAATTGCAACGCTGTCTGACGTGGTATTAGGGCGGTGATGGATGCTCGAAATAATCTTGCTAATCAGGAAGTGTGAGTTGCGTGTTCATCCAAGTCCAATTTTGGCACTCATAAAGTCTTAGGTTCTCTATGGCTCGTGCTGCCGATCCTGCGGGCAAACGTACGGTTGGAATCATTACCAAATGTGACGCTTTACAGCCTGGTGATGAGACAGGTGTACGTGTTGGCAAGAGATTAAGGGGCCCTAACTAATGAAAATTAGGTCCTTCGTATTGCCCAGAACGAAGTCGAACGACTGACCCATGGTTGGTTTGCTGTGAAGAACCGGTCTACGCAGGAAATCAAGGATGGAGTTACGATCGAAGGCCGTCACAAGAGCGAGAAGGACTTCTTCGGAACAGTTGCTCCTTGGACAGGTCTGAAGAAGGACCGTGTTGGAATCTACGCTTTGAAAGCTTTTCTCGGAAGCCTTCTTTACAAGCACATCAGCCACGAGTTCCCAGGGGTTGTCAAGGACATTGAAGAGCTTTCATTAAACACGCAGAAAGAACTGGAGCTGCTTGGACCATCGCGTCAAACGAGTGCGGACCAACGGCGATTTCTGACACGTGTTGCAAACGCGTATCAGCAAGACGTCGCACGTGCTTTGAGTGGTAATTACGACCCAGAACTCGATTCTGACAGCCCACTTAAGCTTCGCATGCATATACAAAAGCTCAACGATAATTTTGGGCAGGCAATGACCCGCAAAGGGCATTCGAAAGTCTTCCTTACGGTAGAGGGAACAGTCGATCAAGAATATGCCCGTGCTGGTAGTGCTGGTGGAGGCATACTCGAGTGGATTCGAGAACTTTATCGCGATTCTCGAGGAGCGGAGTTACCCGGAACAGTTAACCCAGTAGTTCTTGAGAATATGTTCCGCCAACAGTCGAGGTCGTGGGAAACAATCGCGAAAATATACCTGGAGAAAGTCAAGGCCGCCGTTCAAGCGTTCAACAAAATCACCATGAAAAGAATGATTTCTGATGGTGATTTGAGAGACAAACTTGAGTTCGAGCTTTCTAAAGCTGAGCAAATGACCTACGGTACTGTGTCCAAGGAGCTGTCCAAAATCCTGAAAGACGAAAGAGGTGGAATTCTTCAGACGGTAAACCACTACTTTGCCGACACTCTATCTGCTATTCGTCAAGAACGGGTTATTGCAAGACTAAAAGCCAATGGCTTTGACGATGGCTGCGATTTCAATATGCAGGAGGTGCTTGACAGTGTTCATCTCAGCAATGAGGACCAAGCGGTTAACGATATCCACGACATCCTCAAAGCTTACTATAAAGTAGCGTTGAAACGATTCACCGACAACATAGTACTCCAGGTTACCGAACGCCACTTCTTAGGTTTGGGTGGTCCTGTGAAGGCTTTGTCGCCAGAGATGATCGGTGATCTCAACGACGATCTGTTGGTGGAGATTGCCGGCGAGAACTTTGCAACTTCGAGCGCTAGGATTGAGCTCATTTCCAAATGCGAGCGATTCCAGAGAGCGTTGGACATCGCAAAGCAAGCAGGGGTCTAGCTTGTGGATAAAAACTGACGGTTCAACACAGTCACCTAACATTCTCAAGGAGAGTCAAATCCGCTCAGATATGGTTCAACACTGTCATTTCCTTCGTCCAATTCAGAGCCACAGCGTAATTCTGCTTGAAGACAATTCAACATCGTCACAATGTTAAGAACGAGAGCCATGGCTGGCTATAGACGACCTAACATCGTCGCTCAAGTTAGTGTTTAACTATATCGTTTTAATTGGTAATAAACCTGTTTACTTCAACCTTCAACCTCTTTTGGTTCGAGATGCTACGGGTAGTGCAACGCTTGTGCAGCAATGCTATGGTCATTGCAATTGCTGCAACGGTAGCCTGAATGATTAAAAATGACTTACGTTTGAACTTTCTTGGACTTGGTGCAGCGAAGATGCGCTCGCATCATGCATTACATTTGCGAATGGCATTAGAAAGTGCTGGGTGCTTCGCGAAGCAGGCCGGCCCAAGACTGAATCTATCTACTTTTAGCCACCTATCTACTATTTTTGGCTGTCAGCCTCTGTGGTGTATGTTACACTGTAATTATAATGTAAAGGTGCAAAAGTTGTCTTGGGCCGGCTAGGGTTATCTCGCTCACGTTGGAAAGTACCAATGAAGTGGCGACATTGCGTGAACCATTAATTCCCTACTACTACAGGGCTGAAGATGACTTATCAGCATGCTAGTCAGGCTATGAGGTACAGATACTACATTATTGTAACTCTAGGAGTGTTTAGCAGCTAGGATAAAGCCGTAGTGGAGGAGCCACGCCGTGCCGAGAAAAAAGGACCCCACTCTCAAAGCGCGAAGGCGACGATGAGATTGGTGATTTTCCTATAAGCGGCGCTGGTAGGGGAGAGGAATACCCCCAGCAACTACCTAAAACGGTGCAGCACTTATATTCACATGTAGACCAAAAAATAACACTGTAAAGTCTAAGTACCTATGATTTTCTCTCTACGGAGTACTTCTCGCTATGTGGTGAGGATTGTTATAAGTGTTCTGGCAAGAGCTTCTAATTGGAGACACTTCTGATTGAATCTATAGAGGAACAACTGACGCACGGCCAAAGGTGCTGAACCGACAAATCTGGATCTGTTCCTCGCTCTTGATGGCGTGGTAACGGCGCACGAGGCGAAGAATGTGACGGTTAGTTGTCACTCACAAATGTATGTTGACTGCATACGAGACTAAAATCACGTAGATTGGGTTATGGCATATTCCAAGAGAGCATAATAAACTCGCCGATCGTCTTGCGAAAGCGGCTGCCGTCTACGGTGATATGTAAGGCCATGATGAAGGGGGATGGGAGATTCTGATCCTAGTCGCACGTGGGGGAACTTCGAAACGATAAATGTCAAGTCTTCAGCCACATATTAGCTTAGCATTTGTGTGGCGTAAATGACGAGTAATAGATTATGTGAGATGTGTCAAGAATAACCCCGCTCGGGCCGCCTTGTTTAGAAGTACTAACTAGGGTGGCGACCTTGCATAAATCGAAGAGAAAAACACGACAACAGCGAGTATCTCAATTTTTGGAATTTCCATCAAAAAAGCATCAGAACACGTCTGCCAGTGGCCGCAGCGGTCTCTACTAACC